>CANYBF010317767.1:0-12298 GCA_948192965.1 Dalechampia spathulata
GGAAGTGTAATATGTGCTGATATTCCCATACTAATAATGTCCATTCTTATTAATACTATGATCAGGGATATTTAGATATTGAACATTTGCATACAATAAGAATCTCATTCCATAAACTCTTTATGGATTCTTTTGTACTGTTCCAATATCATGGGCTTCAATATATAGTTTAATACTCCAAGTAAAACAAGTTCATTTAAAACATTGTACTATATAATGAATAATGTCTTTATTAATGAAAACGTATAGTGCAAATACACATGATGCTCTAGAGCATACACTAACACCTTAGCATTCAATATGGATTTCCAAACAACATTTGCCTCCCATGACTCCTGAATAAACCGGTGCTTTCGAGGTATGATCTGCCTTCTTTATGTTTATGCTTTAAAATATGTTGCTCACTAATTGACAAAGTTTTGCTTCTTATAGACCTTGAAATATCAGCTCTTTGGTGATTTCCCTTTACCTTATCCTCCACCCTGACCAACATTACGTTTATGTGAATACCTATATAATTTTTTTTATTTTTAATCAATTATGATTCCTCACTATAAACTGACTATCATTGCAGCACTGATGAGGACTTCCTAACCCTTTCTTACAGAATAGATGATCCCCCGATAGACACTCGTTGGCTTACCATCGGTCCATATTCTCATGTGGATTGATAGTACTCACATCTCCATTCAATTACCGCACTTAGAGGCCAAATTCAGTAGCATGAAGTCTATTAAGAAGCCTTGGCCTCACCTAAGTCTAGAGTGAATAGATTGGATTGCTAGGCTCAAACCAAGATATGCTCATGATTGGATTAGAATGGGTTTGATGGAGCTAATAGACTTATCCACTCATGTGGTAGAGCTAGAGGAAGGCTTGATAGAAACGCTACTTTATCTATGGAATCCAGAGATTAACTCCTTCTTATTTCCTTTTGGGTATGCATCCATAACCCTTAAGGACATTCTGATGATCACCAGACTACCACCCTTAGGAGACGAGAGCATTACTCTGATTGACCTATCTTTACCTGACCTACCAACCATAGTAGTGAAATCTATAGAGGACACATCCTACTCCTCCATGATAAGATCTCGATCTTCCAAGAGTGGATCACCTCAGATTGAAGAACACACCTATTTCCTCTGGATATTACTTTATAAGTACATTTACTCATCACCATTAATTAATTTATATCTATTTAAAATAACTTTATCATTACCCACATACCATTCTTATGACAGGTACATTTTCTGTCCTACCAACGGGAAACCAAGTATTGAATACTTGGACTTAGCTCATGCTCTGGCAGCTGGTTTTAACTTCACACTGGGTTCTATCTTTGTAAGAGCTTTGTATCAAAACCTGAAGAAGTGCGCATCTAACCTAGACTACTTGTACTTGAGTTATGTATGGTTTTTACAGTTATGGGCTCATGCTTACTTCCCAGAGCTTAACGGGTCGGGTTTCCAGCTGACAGGTTCTGTTGCCACCTACTTAATGGAGAAACGGTGCAACATATCTTCTTCACAAATCTTTCCTCTCTTCTATAGATTAAAGACACAAACAACCAAACATCTGTTTTATTTTAGAGGATCACCAATAGCCCCTTTTTGGTTGAGTGCTTTTTTCGATTCTATGGACTCATTTCTTGAGTGTTAGTAAAAGAATCGTCCTTGCTTTCACCAGGAACCGGGTATTTTTAACAAGAGGTGCCAATGCATTTTCTTACCATCCATGCACATCATATGGAGGTTTTTCCCTATACCTTTCGTGTCTGTGGAGTAGACAGTTTGGGTTGAAGCAGACCATTCCAACGATCAATCACTAATATTTAATGGACCATAAAGTCAACAAAGATAGCTTTTAAATGTTAACTCTGCACCTTCGGCCTTTGCAAAGTTGCCTTTTCCCCATGAATGAAAAGGTAATCCATGCTTTCAAAGATTAGTGGAACAAAGAAGTGACTTCAATTTTCAAGGATGTTCCTCTTGCTCAATCAGGTAGTATCTTCCACCTTATCAATCATCTTACTAAATTCATGATGTTTACTTTGAAACTTATCTCTGACTAAATGCAGACCTTAAAGGGAAAAGGCCAGCATCTTTTCTAAAACTTCTTCTCAGAAAAAGCTCAAAGCAACACCTAAGTCTATCATGCCTCCCTCATGAAGATCTAGTTGCATCCCTCTACTATCTAAGCCTATATTACAAGATGAAAGTGAAGAAGATTCTATTGACTTGTCAAAGAATACCCCTAGTGAGGAAGACCTGAAAAACCTCAACGGGGAAGAGTTACAGGAGGCCAATGGTAAGATATAAATTCTTATTCTCCAACTTTGATCAGTACTAATCTTAATTTCTTTACAAGAGGCATAAGTGATGCAAGTGACAATAGGAACTCCCCAAGCCCTACTTCTCTAGACATACATACTGCTTAGTTTTATAGTAAGCATTCACACCTTACTAACTCTTTATTTTCTGTTCACCCTTGTTAATCATGGCTTTCCATAGATATGGAAGGTCCTCCTTTTATCTCCAAAAGTGACATGGCCATTAATACCTTAGAAAATTTCTCCACTCCTCTTCATTCTTTGCTTATATTTTACTTGATATGTGTAGTGACATATTTGATTTACATCCAGGATATTACTAATATTATTCTCATTTGATGGTAACCTTAATTGAAACCATGGATTTTGACTTTCTGGTTAAGTCACCACCTGAAGTTGTAGAAGCAAGGCTTGCTCTGAGCCAAGCAGATGTGAAGGCTACTCATGTGACACTCTTAGTTACATTAGCCTTGGACATTATCTTGTTAAGCGAGAATCAATAACATAGTTTGCTTTCTACTTTTGCTTGTCTCATTGCAGTTGCTGAAATCACTACTGATCGAGAGCACCTAAACCACCTTGAAGACTAGAACTGTGGAACTATTTTAGCAATAAACTAAGTCCAATCAATTAGATCAACACCTTTCAAGTAGATTACAACACTTCAAAACTCAGCATAAAAAATACAAGGAGAGTGTGGCAGACTGGCAGGAGCAAGCCAAGCAAGTATAGTCCTCTACTAAGGAGTTTGAAGAAATCAAAAAAGAAATAATGGAGTTATAAAACAGGATTACTAGCCTTAAAGCTTGATAACAAAGCTTGATTACCATAGGTCTTTCTTCTAAGGCCAGGTGTGAGGAGACTAGTAGGCTTGTACACTCACTCCAAGGTTTCCTTCAAAGTAGCACCGAAACTATAGCATCTCTTCATCAAGAGTGAGACCAAGTACGAGTTGATATAGCCACTACTGGGGCATATTAGAGGCAACTGAGAAACAAATACTCTTCCAAAGCCTAGATATATGTTGAATTTGGATAATATTAACTATCCTTTTATTTTTAACTAGGATTCAAACCTTTAAACTTGCATCATATTTATTTCAACTATATATTTCAATATTCTCTAATTTAGTTTGATGCTACCCTTTGTTCTCTTTATCACCACATGCTGATGGTGATCACATTATGTTTTTCACATCCTTCATAAGCCTCCTTATCTTATCTTCAGCCATTGGTAAGCCTCTATTCATCTATTTGCACCAGGCCTTTCCAACAACTGACTTCTTCTTGTCTACTTTTATTACATGAGAACTGACCAACCCCAACCACCACAGGACTTAACAAATTTCCATCAACTAGTGAACAGGTACAAAAATTCTTCCATGTACTGAATGCACTCCATACCATCATTATTTTTGACAGCCATCTGCATTTTACATTTGTTTGGCCAATGAACATATGCATGATGCTTTCTCTGGCTTCTTGGATGCATTTTTGCATTTCACTCATTACAGCTACAGCCATATGCATTCATAATTGTATGGCCGATGAACATATGTGTGATGCTTTTTCGGCTCTCACCAATCACCTCATCTAAGCACCCTAGCCATAAGAATTGTGTTGCATTTGCATAAAATATTCTCTTGCTTACTAGGTTTACATTGTTTGGAAGACTAGTACCGAGGTATGACCTCTCTCCTCCCTACTGCTACTGTATTGTTGAAACTATGTTGGGACTGTGATTGTGCTGCTATCTCTTTGTTTGTAAAACCTTCTTATTTTTATTGGGTTTTTATTGTAATGGTCTTTACTGATGCAAACTAAATATAAACTAAATAAAGAAATAAGTGGCCCTAAGGCCAACTTCATTACCATATTACTTAGTTATAGTGGCTTATAAAGCCAACCCACATAACTATAATAGTGGTTATATAGTCTACTATTATCTAATATTTACATTTATAATATGTACACTGAAAATATAAAAGCTAGAAAAATATAAAAGTTAGCAAAGCATAGCTAACTTATGGGCCACGTATTTGGCCTAGCATTGGTCATTCATCGGACTTTTGTGAGAGCTCCTACAAAGTGGGATAATACTTCTTCAAATATCTTCCATTAATGTACCTCTTATGAGGTACTCCTTTCAGGCTAGCAAGCCAATAAGCATTTCCTTTCAATACTTGGTGAACTTTAAAAAGACCTTTCCAATTAGGTGACCACTTGCCAAATTCTTGATCCTTTATCCTCAATGGCAAGATAACCTTCCAAACTGGCTCACCCTCCATAAATTATTTCTTTTGAATCCTTTTATTATAAGTCCTGGCCACTTTCTTCTTTTAAGCCAACATGCTATTATAAGCCTGAATCCTCTCTTTATCAATATTCTCCAACTCCATTAGCATGGCCTCTATATATTCGGCCAAACTCAACCCACTCTACCTGTCACATCTTGCATTTAGTGGTTTATTATGCATTCATACATTAATGTTATATTGTGTTTTCTATGTTATTATTGTGAAAATGATATGAAATTATGATTATGGTGATAAGTTTATTATAAGAATTGAGTTTAAGCTTAAAAGAAAATATTGAAAAAATTTTACCGCAAACCCTTAAAACTAATGTTAAACAGCACTAAAATGCGGATTCTGAGCTATATACAGTGAATTTGATTGAATGGTTTGACTATAGTGCTTGTATTAACTTAGATTAGATATCTGTAAATTTTGAAAATTTTGAATTAAAAATTTATTTATGATGTCATAAATAGGTATTGTTGATGTACATGAGTAAATTAATTATAAACTGAAGAAAACATTATTGTTATGAAGAAATAATGAATTAGTATGATTCATAAATTAAATATAAATTTTAGAATGGATAAAAATAATAATTGTAATCATTATGACATTATGATGTCATAATTATTAAGGTGATGTCATCATGAGGAAATAAAATAAGTAGTGATATATATATATAATGATAATTAGGTGAAATTAGATATTTTTTTAAATTGAATTAAGTAAATTTAAAGTATAATTGAATTAGAATAAATAAATAGGAGTAAGAGTGGAAATTGGAAAAAAATTGTATAGAAAAGGGTGATGTGGGTAGAGAGAGTGTTGATATATTAATTTATTTGTTTGGGAAAAATTATTAAGTGATATTATAATTAAATTAAGGTGTATTAGTGAGTATTTATTGCAGAAAATATGAAAATGAGGGTCTTTGGTTGGTGGAATGGGTCATATACATATTAGGCTCTAAAATATAAATAATCATATACATGGAGGTTTAATGAGCTTTTGTCCTATATAGGACATGTATGCCCTGCGGTTTGCTGCCCTTGTCTTGACCCAGATTGAAAAATTATCCTATATTTTCATCCTTGGCCGAAATCTGCCTCTCCACTACTCATTCTTTTCATATTTTCATATTTTCTAAGTTGTACCCATCTTACTCTTATCTTGCTTCCTACCTTTCTTCCTTAACTTTAGTTCTTTTCCTTTTCCTCCTTTAAGAAGCCAAAACTATCTTCAATCATCTTTCATTTTGCTTTAAAACTTCATGATTAAAGTTGGTCTCAAATGTCTTAGGTTGAGTTGAGAACAAAAGCCTCCTATTTCCTTACTTACTTGAAGAAGGCGCATGCATGCTATTTTAAAGCTTCAAGGTCGCATCTTTTTGCTTCCATTTTCTTCAAATCTCAGGTATTTTACAAAATATATATATATATATAGCTCAAGTTTTGGTGGAAACTATTTTGTTTTCAAGCTGTTTTTGAATTAACCGAATGTCTTTTCTTCTTTAGTTAAAAAAACCATCGAAGTCATCCTTTGAAGAAGCCAAATTTGTTCTTATTTTTGGTTCAAATTTTTGCATGTTATAGCTTGCTCTTTGTGAAAACCTTAAGGTAAGGTTGAAATATTTATGGTTTCTTTTGTTCTTTTCCATGACCAAAACCTTTTGTTACAAATATTTCAAAATAAAAGCGAAAACATGAAGTTTTGTGAGCTTTGGCTAGAAACCGAAACATATGTTGTTTCCTAACCTTGTTCTATGTTTGATTTTTCATTTAAAAGGTACATGCAAGCTTGATCTAAGCATAGATCAAGTCAAAGGGAGTGAAAATAGAAAGGGGCATACAAAAACCATAGCTAATCCACAAAGGTGAGGGATTTAAGTGAAGCATTGGTTTATTTAGTTGAATGGTGAGCTTGGTAAGTTAAACTTAGAGTTGAAATTATTGGATACATAAATTTTTGATGGAAGTTGGGTTCTGGCCGAATGGTCTTTGGCTGTTTGGTTGATTTTAATTGATGTTTTGGAGCTTAGTTGAGTTAGGTTTGTAAATATCAATTAATAAAATGATAAAGGGGTTTGTGTGGGTGTGTTGTAGTGTTTGTTTTTCTATGGCCGAATAAATGAAGGAATTAGCTGCTGGTAATTAAGTTAAAATGAAATTAATATGTAAATTAAATAAAAATAGAAGATTAATGATAAGGAAATTGAGAAAAGATAAACTTAAGTTAAGTTAAAAGAGGTAAATAAGGCTTAATGACACTTAAATTAGATATGACATAAGAAATAATGAATTAAATTGAATATAATTTAATAAATTACTTCTAATTAAGGGTAAATAGAGTTTTAATATTTATTTATCAAGGAAGTTAAAAGAATATGGCTTTAAAAGAACATAAAATGAGCATGTTGATTAAAATAAGGCTTAATCTTTATTATAATAAATATTGATTTTGGAAGTTTTTAAATACTGGAATTTGTTAAATAAATAATATGATAAGGCAGAAAAATTAAGTTTAAAGGAAGTAATAATAAGATTAATTAAGATGGCTTTAAGTAAGATAAGTTTAATTAGACATATAAAGGATTGGAAAATTGAGTGTTATTTTAAATGGGTTTTCGGTCAAAATAAGGAATATGATAAAATGAATATTAAATTAAGCAAATTAAGGGTATTTTTAAGAATTAATTAAGTCATGATAAATAGTATAAGTTGAATTAATTAAAATCAATAAAGGTTGAAATTAGTTAAGCTTAAAAGTGAGGTATAATTTGATATGAATGTATATGACTTAAAATGAATTTAAATTGAGAATTAAAAAGGATATTTAAGTATAAGAAAAGTTATTAAGAGATTATTTAAGTGAATGATGACATAATAAATAGAGATTTAGTTATGTTATAATATAAGTAATATAAAAATGTTTATGATACGGTTAAGGAGATTCAAATAGAATATAAGATTATAATTGATATATATATATATTAAAATGATTAAGGAATTAAGAATATTTAATGATTTTGAGAAGATCATTAAGTTATATGATAATGTTTAGTAAGAATTTAAATAAAGACATAAACAGGAGTAATAGGAATAGTGAATATATTAAGCTAAGTTGAGTTTGATTATAATAGCAAGGTAATGATACTGTATTAAGCAGTATTAAATAATTAAATGTTGAACAGTTACAATTAATGACATTAGACCTAAACTTAAGTATAAATAATAAAAGAATAATTAAGCCAGAATATAATTAATATAATTGCTGGTTAGTTAATAAGTTAGTTAAGGATTTTATTCAATTGATATTGGGTCTTAATAATGATAAATGATATGAGGTTAATTATGAATTAATAGAATTTTAAGATATTACTAAAATATGATTGATATTGAAATAAATTAAGGGAACACTGTTTTAATTACTAATTGATCTTAAGAAAAACAAGATTTTCAGTAGGAAATTATAAGAGAATTATTTATTTTATAATTAAATAAATTCTTATACTGAATATATTTCTAAATAGTTAAGGTATTACTGAATTCAACCTGAAAATAGAAATTAAAATTAGATAGGAATAGAGTAAGAAACTGCTAGAATTATTTAAATAGGATAATAAGGGGTAAGCAGTATTATGATATCAATAGCATTATGTTATTATATAATTAAGATTGTTTTATTAAATTATGACTTAACAACCACTAATTTTTGGTAGAAACTTATTTAAGCTGCAAATTATAAATATAAATGCTGATTATATCTTAAATGATAAAATATTAATAAATAGTTGAGTAATTACAAACTGTTTGGTAAATAGCTATATTTATTAATGGAGAAAAGAAATATTTATTTCTAAGGTGAATATTAAACAGTAATTTAAGGAAATAAATTGGAAATGATATTGAATTTTCAGTGGTATATGTATATAAAAATGATAAAGGATGAATTTAATTACTAATAAAAGATTAATATTGATTTGAAATAGGTAAATCAGTGGAAAATATTCACGAATCATCCAAGGATTTTAACAAAGGGGAGGACAAACCAGGTTTGTGCTAGAATGTTTAAGGTTCTCGATCATTAAATGTTCAAAAGGCAATGATGTGGTAATGCATTCTATATATATGGCATAATCATAAAACATTTAACCACGACATTTCATGACATGGTGTCATAAGGTGAAAAAGAATATGATGTTATATGAGATGAAGACTAAATGATTATACTGGGCAAAATGATATAAATTCCTATGGGAATATAGTTATATGTTATCATGTTATGAAAGAAACAGAATTGAAAAGCAATATGCTAAATGAGCTCATATAAAAAGAATCAAGGTTATTTTGAATGAAGACCCAGTAAATGCACATTTAAAAGAACTGACGGTTCAAGAAATAAGAGGGAGAATGCATAGCATAAATGCATTCTCATATATATGCACTATTCATAATTCATGATATATCATATGAATCGATGATATGAATAAAGAATAAATTTTATGCATAAAATTATTTTATTTGTGGGTAAATCATCATATTTTAAGACTGTCATGCAAAATGATCTATATCTATATGACAAGATATACAAATGCAATATACATGTTGTTTTATATATGTCATAATGTTTTCTTGGCATCAATATTTCATAAAATATAAATTTCTTAAGTTTTACATGTTATAACTAGCACAAGTGAGTTTATACTTAGCGTTTGTCAATTGATAAACGCAGGATCAAGCAAAGTCGCTGAATCAAAACGTTAATAGCAGCAGCTAGACATATCAACGACTTGTTGGTAAATGATTTAAATATTATTCAGACTTCTATTTTTATGAAGAATCGTGCAACTACTTAAATAAAGGACCTTGGCAGTAAATAAAATGGAAGTTGTATAAACTATTAATGTGTGTATCTTGGAACTTTAATGACATAACTATGTTATTATTATCCGGGACAATAAATGGTTTGAATTAATATGAGTTTGCATGCTAGTACTATGTATATATATATAAAAAAATTTTAATTATACGGAATGTATGGAATCCTTTGTAGGATAATTATTAACTTTCTCGGTTAGAAGGTTAATAATTATTCTACGGGAGCATATTACGCAGCTGAAAGACGTGACACTACCTGACCACCTTTAACAAAGGCACTACTACCTCTTAAGGTAAAATGGCATAATGACCATATGTTAAAGCAAAAGGGGAAACACATGTCATGCTTCTTTTAGAAGTGCGATATGCCCATAAAGTCTCGGATAAAATTCTGTACCAATCCCTTGCATTTTCTTCTAGTATCTTCTCTAAAATTCCAATCAAAATTTTATTTGATGCCTCAGCTTGCCCATTGGCCTGATCATAGTGAGGTATTGAATTGATTAATTTAATGCCATAGTCCTCATCAAAATTGTGCATCTCTTCTCCAGTAAACATTATTCCCTAATCTGTAGTGATGGTCTATGGAATTCCAAATCGATGGATCAAATTCTCTTTTATGAACTGAATCACATCTTTCTGTGCCACTTTCTTCATAGGCATAGACTCTACCCATTTACTGAAATAGTCAGTAATGATAATAATAAATGAATGACCCTTGGAAGAAGCAGGATGAATCTTACCAATCAAATCCACGGCGCATCCTCTAAAAGGCCATGGCTTCATAATTGAAAATAGTTCATTAGTTGGAACTCTTTGAACACTTCTATACTTTTGGCACTAAACATAACCTTTAGTGTAAGAAATACAATCTTTTGGGATCGTTGGCCAATAATAGCCATATCACCTAATCAACCATCTCATTTTGACACCAGCTTGGTGTGCTCTACAAACACCTTCATGCACCTGCTTCATGACCTGCATGGCCTTAGGAAAGGCTAGACATCTCAATAGCAGGCCATTAAAACCTTTTCTATACAATTCCCCTTCAAGTAAGACATAATTTAAGGCCTGTACCTTAACCCTATAAGGGAACTTCTTTCCTAAGTTGGTTAAATATTTTGTAAATTCAACTCTCCAGTCTTCAGTCAAATTAAACTCAACATTCAAACTCTCTACCAAGATTCCTCGTTCTGAAATAGATGGGTGACTCCTTTTCTCTATGATAATGAGTCGATGAGTGAGCTCCTCTAACATTCTCAATCCTAAAGCCAATTATGCTAATTCATCAACTTCTTAATTCTTAATCCCAGTTCTAGCAAAATTTCCAACCCAATTACCAGAGCTTCATACTCAGCCTGGTTATTGGTGCAATCAAACTACAAATTGAAAGATAGGGTTGTCTTCGTCCCTTTTGAGGAAGTAATCACCACTTTTGCTCCCACGCTGCTTTCCATGCTCAAACCATTAAACTTTAAAACCTAAGGTTGCTTATGAACATTAAACACTAGAAGTTCATAAACATTACTCTGTAAATCAGTAGAGAGATGATCAGCTAAGAAATCAGCTAATGTCTGTCCCTTTACCGATTTCAGGGGATAGTAAATAAGAGTGAATTTTATCAATGCTAAATACCATTTTCCAACTCTTCCAGTTATCAATGGTCTATTTAACATATACTTGATCAAATCAGTAGGGGATATCATATACACATGATTATTGATCAAGTAATGGCGTAGCTTAGTACAAGCAAAAAATAAAGCTAAACACAACCTCTTAATCAATGAATATTTCCTTTTGTTCATGGTCAAGATCCTGCTAAGATTAGGGGTGGGCATTCGGTTGGTCGGTTAACCGACCAACTAATTTTTTAGAAAATTCATTAACCGATTAACCGACCGAATATAAAATTTTTTAACCAAATCCTACAGTTTAACCAAACCGAACCAAACCGAAATTATATTCGGTTAATCGGTTAACCGATTAATCGACCGAAAACCTCTTGACTTAACCATTTAACTAAGAATTTCACATAAATAACAATAAAAATTAAAATAACCTATAGTTGTATTAGATTAAAATAATTTAATATCATCAATTGAATACTAAAAGATGTATTATCGGTTTTCACTATAAACTTGGCACCCAACAGATAGTGACGCCAAGCTCACAAACAGTAGACCACCCCTAGTAGTTCCTTTTCATGAGCAGAATATCTCCTTTCAGCTTCATTCAGTTTAAGACTCTCAAATGCAATTGGATGACCCTCTTGCATTAAGACTCCCCCCAGAGCAAAGTCAGAAGCATCTGTTTGCACTTTGAAGGGTTTCAACATATCAGGCAACTGTAACACCGGGTCACTCAACACTGCTTGTTTCAAGTTCTCAAAGGCCTCTTGGCATTCTCCAGACCACTTCCATCCAATTCCTTTCTTTAATAGTTCCGTCAAAAAAAATGTCAATTTTAAATGTATTCAAATAATACATATAAAATATATAATATATGCAATTAAATTAAATTCATCATAGAACATATATTAATAAGTTATATTAAATATTAATGTTAAAAATCCTATTACAATTACTACTTGGTTACCTTATAACCACTTAAAATTAACTTGTATAATATTATAATTGAATACTAGAAGATAATTTTTAATTTTATAGGTATTCACATTATACATATAAAATATATATTATGTGCAATTGAATTAAATTCAATACAAAACATATGACATTACAAGCTTTAATAAGAATTTGAAATACAACATAGATTTATAAAATTGCATGA
>CANYBF010317882.1:0-52440 GCA_948192965.1 Dalechampia spathulata
TTCTAGTCATTCAATTGAATTGACAAAACAAACTAGGTGGCGACTCCATTTTTAACTCGACGCGATCTTTCTAGGTTAAAGACCAATCAACTATGGAAATGCGCCATTGAGAGCAAGCACCATGGCATTTCACGCCGAACAACGTGCAGCGCTCCCGCCTCCGGGGCGCGCTACTCTTACAGTACGACCCCAAAGTTACTAACAAACCTAAATTCCTGCGAGTTGACGTACGGCCGTACAACCCTCTGGTACGCCCGTACGACCTCCAGGACCTCAATTCTCTTGTTCCCTCAAGCTTGGTACGCTCGTACGGCTATCCGTACACCCGTACCGCATGCCTAAAATCAGGACATGCCTCAATTTAAGCCCCTAACTCTCCCAAAACCTGTAAAACGCACTCCAAAACCAATCCTAACACATCAACATCACTATCCCTCATCCAACCGAGAAGTCACACTTCCCAATAAGGCAACAGTGTCACATCATATCATCACAAATACAAGCATACATACATACATACACGTATACACATCATCAATGTATAACCAAACTCATACGCATATAGACCTCTACCCGTATACTAGTGTACAAACTACTAGGGTCTCAACTACGGGTGTAACACTATGCATATAGCATTTTGCCCTTATGTGCACCAGCTTGCACGAGCAAAATGTAACATGCACTGCATGTCAAATAAACATCATTTGGTATTTAAGACATTGTACTATATGGAGCACGTTAGATTTGGCTTGAAAAATGGGCCCCACCAAATGTCTTCTTTTGCTACATGCATAGCACATAATGCTACATGCTACGCATATAGCATTTTGCATGCTATGCACTCCGCCTTGTATAAGCAAAATGTAACGTGCTCTATATGTCAAATAAGCATTATTTGACATTGTAAGACATTGTGCTATGCAGAGCACATCGGGTTTGACCTGAAAGGTAGGCCCCACCAAACGTCTTTTCCACTAGGTGTTGTGTGTATAATGTTATGCGCTCAGTGTGTTCCTTTTTTCATACTATGCACTTAGAGGATATAAAAAGGCATGTATGCAAATCAGGGTTGATATCGGGGACCTGTATCGAACCGAATCAACGAAAACCCGAGATTACGCGCGTAGGTGAAAAGTCAAGGTCAACAAGTAGAATTCATATTCTTTCTTCATTCTTAACATTTTCTCATTATTTTTCTTGCTTCTTTTTATCTTACAATTTCTCTTTATTTTATTATATATTTTTTTTCCATCAATTGTTTTCAATTTTCTACCTTTTCCAGTTTCAAGATCATAATTTTCTTTTTTTATTATTATTCATTTAACTGTTTACTTTCTAATTTATTATTAATTTTCAAATATTTTATCTTTTCTTTAATATCTTTAAGAGATAATCATAATAATTTTTTTTAACTGTTAACGGAAAAACAAAATTGTCAACAACGAGATTTGAATTTATGCGGGCGAAGCCCAATAGAGATGGTCATAATAGTTGTGACACCCAAGGCTGATGAGGGCGAGGAGTGATCGCCGGTACCAGAAAGAGCACGGACAAGGAGCGGCTCCTGGCAGGCTTCTAAGCGGAGGGGCACATGAATGAACTGATACCACACCTGAAAAAGAGGGATCCTGAGACTATGTAAGGATGGGGTTGCATAGTTGAGTGATTTTGAGATTTCGCAGGTATGGGACTGTGTAATCGAGAATAGCTTAAGTGATTAGATAGGTACTATCCATACCAATAAGGTGCACTTACCTTTTCGGTGCTTATTTCGTAGGAACTCCATAGTTAAACGTGCTTGATATGGAGCAATTATAGGATGGGTGACCTCCTGGGAAGTTTTCTCGGGAAGCATGTGAGTAAGGATAAAGCATGCTAGAAAAGTCTTGTGTTGGGTTGTGGAGGCAGTCGTCTTATCAGGCTGTTACAATTTGGTATCAAAGTCGGGACCTCTCCTAGTACGGTGTGGTCGAATGTGAGACAATGCTTATGGACCCGTGCGGCGCTCGTATCTGGACACTACCTTTAACAAGCCAGCCGATTAATTATACCTGCAGGCATAAAAGGAGGTTAGCTCCTTTATACATGATCGTCATAATTCTAGGACAAGCACATATAGGCACATCATAGACAAACATCACATGTAGCATAACATTCATCCCACAATCACAACAATACACACATAGCATTGGCACATAAAAAAATAATGGGACTTGGATGAATAAGGCTACTTCTGTTATTGATAAATACTAGATCACAAGTAATTGATTTCCATACTCTATGACTAGCTTTTGGGAATAACAATAACATACATTCCTTCCAATCCCACTCTACCCATTTTATTTTATTTTTACATAAAAACCCTATCCGTGACACCCGGGGCTAACGAGGGCGGGGAGTGATCGCCGATGCCAGAAAGAGCACGGACAAGGAGTGGCTCCTGGCAGGCTTCTAAGCGAAGGGGCACATGAATGAACTGATACCACACCCGAAAAAGAAGGATCCTGAGACTATGTAAGGATGGAGTTGCATAGTTGAGTGATTTCGAGATTTTGCAGGTATGGGACTGTGTAATCGAGAATAGCTTAAGTGATTAGATAGGTACTATCCATACCAACAAGGTGCACCTACTTTTTCGGTGTTTATTCCGTAAGAACTCCATAGTTAAATGTGCTTGACATGGAGCAATTATAGGATAGGTGACCTCTTGGGAAGTTTTCTTGGGAAGCATGTGAGTAAGGACAAAGCATGCTGGAAAGGTTTTGTGTTGGGTTGTGGAGGCAGTTCTTTACTTATAATATGAAAATTGGTAAAAATATTATATATCATATTCAAAAATTATATTATTTTTTCAAATTTCAACAACAAAAGATATATTCACAAGAAGACAAAATATACATAATTTATTTCTTTAGTTTGTAAAATTTTTATATTTTTTATTTTATGAATTAATGTGATGTGATTTATTTTTTCATTGTATTATTCATTTTTCTTATTGTACATTTTTAATTTTTAGATAAATTTTATAATACATATGACTGTTATTAGAGTTTATATAATTATTATTCTTTTTATTTGTTATGATTTTATGATTCTCATAAATTTTCAATATATCTGAAAATCCAAATAGACAATACAGGAGTTATAATGGTTTGACACAGCAATTGCCTACATCCATTCTCCTAAATAGCAACTTAGGTTTCACTAAATTCTTTGAAAATTACACCAATGGATTCTTCAACCAAGAATCCCAACCCTAATGTTTTGTAAGCTAACACTCAAACCTTTACAATAAAGTTCAATACCTAATCAATTGTTTTCACCAACCCAAAATTAACACATCCCAAAATCAAGAATGAGAGCAACACAATTTCATGAGCAAATAAAGGGACATTTATAATTAATGAATTTATAACAACAATTACTTACTTGGAAATGTAAAAAACCAAGTATAAATACTCTCTCTAAGTTTAAATGATTGTTGAAGGTGTAATTATGCAAAAAGAACCGTTTCAAAACATTTTAAAATAATGCTGAAAAAGTTATTTTCAACAAGCGTATGGCCATATGCATAGGTGCTACGATCGTACTACAGCCAAACTAGTTTGGTAGCATTTGTATGCCCATACAACCAAGTGGTATGCTTGTACCAAATCTACTGTCCAACTCAGAAAAATCACATTTTTGACTCTTCTTAAGCCATAATAAGTCTCAAACACCTCAATTATATCAGAAATGAAATTTAAACAAACCAAATTCAATAATTGAAGTTTGTGAAATATATGATACCAATTTAAAATTCAAATATATGTTTTCATACACACAAATTTACATATGAAGGTGTGTTTTTAAAATAACAATGTTTAAAATCATGTTTCAAAACAAAAATAAAGTTCAAGACATAATCAACACCAACCATATCAAAACAATCAACATCAACTAATTTCAATTAACTTGAATAAGCATAAACATAATCAACACACATGATGTCAACATACATGATAATCTAATAAATAAAACACAATAACATAAAGCTTTAAAACTCCCCCTAAGAAGTTACATTGTCTCATTCCTTCATTCTTCAATTGATCAATGCAAAAGATGCTTTATTTTATCTTATTATTTGAATATCTACCCAATCTCTTCTTATAAACTTCAAACAAACTTACAAAATAACTTCATTTAACTTTTAATTTCTAAATGTATTTAGGTCTATGCGGGTTAGCCTCACATGAGTCATTTGAAATATATCCCAAGTGACTTAACCTTATAAGACATTTATAATTAGAATGACCAAACTTGTCACAATAATGACAATGACCATAAAAGGTTTTAGACTTCCAATACCTTGGTCTATGTGAGTGGATTCTTATATTTGTCTAATTCTCATGTTATTTTTCACTTTAGTATTGGAATGCAAGTTTCCCTTTTTAGGTTTCACATTAGAGTGTCTTGCCCTACAATTGCAATTCTTATGCAATTGACTTCTAATTGAGGTCTTAAACCTTTTAGCATTGGAGTTTTCAACTTTTTTACTTTCATCTCTCTTGACAACCTCCTTTATAAGAGTAGCTGTTACATCCACGTTTGACACCCTAGGAGTTTTAGTATTTCTGTGTATGCTTGCTTGGATGTATACGTGTATGTATACATGTCTTGGTACGAATGCATGCGTATGTGCTCTATATTCTGTGACTGTATGTGCGTCGTGATGACGTATTGAATGTGTATTTGTATGTATGCTAGGTGTGTGCATGATGACATGCATGTTTGGGTTGTGTATGGGTATTTCAGATGGCCGGGGAGTGTGTTTGAGGGTGAGAAGAGAAGAGAGGAGTGTGGTACAGGCGTACGGGGATTCGTACGATCGTACCGAGCAGGGGGATTAGGGAGGCTAGGGCTCCTGGAGGTCGTACTGGTATACCAGAGGATGGTCCGGCCGTACGCGTGCTCACAGGAAAATGTGTTCATCAGGTGAGTTGTGGCTGTACGAGCGTACCAAAGGGGTGGTACGGCCGTACCGTAGCTCGCAGGAAGTTGGGTTTGTCAAGCTTTTTTAGGTTGGTGTGGGTGTACACGTACTGGTACGGCCGTACGTGACTTAAATCTGCCTTTTTAACAAATAAGAATAAGCCCTTTTTATTATGTCATTTTCCCCAAAACCCTTCTAAACATCCCAAACCCCTAGAAAACATAGAGGAAAGAGGTTTTAGGCACCGGGATAGTGCGAGAGCTTGCAGTTGAAGCTAAAGTTGGTTAGAGACAGAATCACGGGCTAGAGATAGTCTTTCTTCAGGTTTGTGCTAGTGAGTTATGTTTGTGCTAGATGCTTATCATTTGTGTTAGGACTTTCTGTTGGTTGTATGAGCTTTCTTTCTTGCTTCTAAGCCAAGTAGGGCTATAGAACTGATGCTTGGGGATTGAATTCCCTATGATTATGCTTGGTTATGCTTTTGAAGACTGTGATTGTGGTTTATTGGTTCCGAGAAGGAACGTATGTGTGGCTTTTGGTTCCAGGAAGGAACGTGCCTTATGATATTTGGATGATTGCATAGCATGTCATGTGAGAGGGTGAAATAAGGGTGGCAAAATGAAAGGTAAGAGAGGTACCGATTAATATGAAAGGAGTGATACCCTACAGGTACGAGAAGTGCCGGTATTGATTAATATGGTGAAGGGGTGAGATGCCCTACAGGTGCGAGAAGTGCCGGTATTGATCAATATGGTGAAGGGGTGAATGATACTCCTAAAAGAGCACGAGAAGTGCCAAATGAGGGCGAGTGCATTGTACGATTGATTGTGGAGCATTCATGATTGTGCGATAGGCTGTATGCCGTGAGATTGGCTGTGTACTGTATGGTTGGCCGTATGATGTATGATTTGGATGCGTATATGTATTTTATGCTTTGTGTTCTTAGCACCATTGAGATTATTCTCAGTGTTTATTATTTGATGAACGTAGGTCCGAGTTCAGAGGGTGAGCACCAGGACTAGAGGTACAGCAGCGGATTCATGTCTTGGACTTCTGGACGGACTCCTGCAGCTTGTATAATTGTGCATATTCCTTGTATTTGTAGTATTTGGCAATATCTTAAATGTATTGTATAAGAATCCATATATATATCCAAGGTTTGGTATTTATTTATATATCTTTCTATTTGGATTTTTATACGAGCATTAGAGGTTAAAATCCCTTGTAGTATAATTGTTGTTTTTCTGAGACGGGGAAATGATGGTTATGCTACGGGATCATGTCATCATCCCTCGGGTCTTGGGTCGGGGTGTGACATGTTTAAGTGGTATCAGAGCCTGGTTTAGCTCGTTGGGCTATGATTTCTCGGGGAGCAAAGGTTAGCTCATAGGTGTTACTCGTGTACATTTATGTTTACTGCCAAATAAGGAATTTGTACAAATAGGAGTCTAGATAGTATAAGCTGCTGATAGGTGCTAATGTTTGTTTTATGCAGTTACAAGATAAGCATCAGATACAGGGTTTTAGCTATGGCTGACAGAGCTGGGGTTAGTGGAGCTGCGAGTGAGGATTATGTGCATGTCCAGGATGATGTGTCTGAGGTTCGTAGTCAGGCAAAGGGCATTGCAACACACAGAGAGTAGGCTGCCAGAGCGCTACAGACAGAACAACCTGCAGCGACTGGAGCAGATCCGTTGGCAACTCAGTTTGCCCAGTTCTTCCGCTTTATCCAGATGCAGGGTCAGGCTTTACCGACCATTTCTGCACCACCTCCAGTGGTAGTTCCTCAGCGGGAAGAACAGAAAAGAGATTTTCAAAAGCTATGGGCATTTGGGGCTACAGATTTCACGGGAACCATAGATCCGTATGTTGCAGAGACGTGGCTAAAGCGCACCCAGAGGATTTTCTAACATATGGGTTGCTCAGATGAGTTGAAGCTGGACTACATCATCTCTTTGTTACAAGAGGATGCCTACGAGTGGTGGAAGACGATTCCACAGAGTTTAGTAGAGCCGCCGGTACTGACTTGGCAAGATTTTTTAAGGGAATTCCAAGAGAAATATGTTCCGAGTGCATATACGGATCAGAAGTTACAAGAATTCCTAGGATTATAGCAAGGTAACATGATAGTGGTGGAGTACGAGAGGGAGTATACCCGTTTGGCTTATTATGCGGGTCATATTTTGACGACAAGTAGAGAAAGGTGCAAGAGGTTTGAGCAAGAGTTGAACCCAAGGATCAGATCATTTGTTCATGGATTCCGGTATGATAATTTTTCTATTCTGATCTCTCATGCCTTAAAACAAGAGCAGACACTCCAAGAAGATGAGGATCACCGGAGATTTATGCAACGACAGTTGAGTGATTCTCATCCATCCTCTTCCTCGTCATCACAGAAGCGGGGCAGATACGATGGGTCAGGTGGATCTCGATCATCAGAGTTTCGACCACCGCTACCTCATCAGACTCAGAGTGAGCGTGTTGGAGACTGTAGTCCTTCTAAGATATGACCCATTCCATGTCGTATTTATGGTCGATGATATGTGGGCAGCTACAGATGGAGTACCGTAGTGTGTTACTGGTGTAAAGGTCCAGGATATTATGCTCGGGACTGTTTGAGTCAAGAGGTGCCACCGTTGTATACAGCAGCCGAGGGTGGTTCACATCAGTAGTATCCTGAGATTTGCTCTTCACCTAGGGTTTCACAGTTAGAGCAGAGGAACAGAGGCGTCGATAGGAGTCGAGACACTGATGTGAGACCTGGTAGTTAGGGTTCAGTGAATCAACCACGTGGCGGACCGGCCAGGGTTTATAATCTACGCCAGAATGAGCCATCGTCCTCAGTGGATCCGACAACATGTATATTTTGTTTTGTTGGGTTATAGATGTGTTGGACCGGAATTTCAGGGACGAAATTCTTTTTAGGGGGGAGAGTTTTTACATCCACGTTTGACACCCTAGGAGTTTTAGTATTTCTGTGTATGCTTGCATGGATGTATACGTGTATGTATACATGTCTTGGTAAGAATGCATGCATATGTGCTTTGTATTCTATGACTGTATATGCATCATGATGATGTATTGAATGTGTATTTGTATGTACGCTAGGTGTGTGCATGATGGTATGCATGTTTGGGTTGTGTATGGGTATTTTAAATGGCCGGGGAGTGTGTTTAAGGGTGAGAAGAGAAGAGAAGAGTGTGGTACGGGCATACAAGGATTCGTCCGGTCGTACCGAGCAGGGGGATTAGGGAGGCTAGGGCTCCTGGAGGCCGTACGTGTTACACCCGTAGTTGAGACCCTAATAGTTTGTACACTAGGATACGGGTAAAGGTCTGTATGCGTATGAGTTTTGTTATACATTGATGATGTGTATATATGGATGTATGTATGTATGCTTGTATTTGTGATTGTATTATATGATACTGTCGCTGTATTAGGAAGCATGACTTCTTGGTTGAATAAGGGACAGTGAGTTTGATGTGTTAGGATTGGTTTTGGGAGTGTTTTAACAGGTTCTGGGAAAGTTAGGGGCTTCAATTGAGACATGTCATGATTTTAGGCATGCGGTACGGGTGTACGGATAGCCGTACGGGCGTACCAAGCTCAAGGGAATAGGGGAGTTGAGGTCCTGGAGTTGGTACGGGCATGCCAAGAGGGTGTATGGCCGTACCGTTGCTCGCAGGAAAACAGGTTTGTCAGGAACTTTAGGGTCGTACGGGCGTACCAAATATGGTATGGGCGTACAACAACTCGCAGAAAAATCCGTGCATCAGGGTTTTTAGGTTGGTATGGGCGTACATGTATTTGGTACGGCCGTACGCGACTTAAAACACCATTTTTAAGCGGATAAACTTAGACTTTTCTTTGACTTTATTTCCTTTTCTTTCTCCCAAACCCTTCCTACAGTCCCTAAACCCCTAGAGCTTGTTTCTCTTCAGGGAATTAAGCGTAGCGGAGTTGGTTTTACACGGCTAGAAGCTTAGAAGAGTGATTAGTCACTAGCAACTTTACTTCTACCCGGTTCATGCTAGTTAGTGCTGGTTTGGATTAGTTGTTCTTTGCTTCTTTTATTGTGTTTAAGCCAAGTAAGGCTTAGTAAATGATGATTGGGGATTGAACTCCCGCACTTGCCTATTATTTGATGATATGAGCTTGTTATGTGTTAAGGTACATGATTCTTGCTTAAGCTTTTATATAGTACTCTTGCATGCTTGCATATTCATGACATATGGGACCGGAAATGCTTAAACAGAGCGAGAGAAAATGAGGAAAGGCATGCTGGATCATATATTACAGGATTCCATAATGGAATCGTATATTATATTTCCTCCTTCGGGAGTTGAGTCTTGAGACATAGGCATAACAAAGGGGCCTACGGGCCAGGATTACAGATGTCCTCCTTCGGGAGTTGAGTACTGATACATAGGGATCCAGCATGGGAATATATTGTGCACAATAAGGGTAAAAGGAAAGAGGGAGAAGAGTACATAACAGAAAGAGGAAATGGGGTAACATACCATTGCATCGTATTGCCTATTATTTGACATGCTTGCTTATGTTAGATGCATGTATGATAGCTAGTACCACTGAGTCTTCGACTCAGCATTTATCAATTGATGAACGCAGGTTCCGAGCCTACTGTAGAAGGCCCAGAGCAGTAACTACCAATGTCAGTAGAGTAGCGGATTCAGCAGCAATACCAATCTCGAGGTGGTTCGGGATAGCTGAGCATACTTTCTTTTTGTAGTCTTGTAGTGTAGCTTGTGTATGTATCAGAAAGGTAGTAATGGTTGTATAGTTTGGTGGTGACTTGTATGGTATTTGTAACCAAAACCTTTGTATAGTAAGAATATACTTTTGTTGTAGACATGTCCATTCAATTGAATGTATGTTGTATCCAGGGTTATGTTTGGTTCTGTTTGATGCTTTCGCTGCCATACTATCTGTTGTCCCCATATGACATCTTTGTATACTTGTACAGGTATCCCTTGTAGTGTATATAGCAGTTTCCCATACGGAAGGTCGCTGTGGATGCTACGGGAGCATGTTACTCCATGTATGGGCTGGGTGTGATAGTACGGGCGTACCAGAGGATGGTCCAGCCGTATGCGTTCTCGCAGGATAATGTGTGCATCAGGTGAGTTGTGGCCGTACGGGCGTACCAAAGGGGTGGTACAACCGTACCGTAGCTCGTAGGAAGTTAGGTTTGTCAAGCTTTTTTAGGTTGGTGCAAGCATACGGGTGCTGGTACGGTCATACGTGACTTAAATCTGCCTTTTTAACAGATAAGAATAAACCCTTTTTATTATGTCCTTTTCCCCAAAACCCTTCTAAACGTCCCAAAACCCTAGAAAATACAGAGGAAAGAGGTTCTAGGCACCGGGATAGTGCGAGAGCTTACAGTTAAAGCTAGAGCTAGTTAGAGATGGGATCACGGGGTAGAGATAGTCTTTCTTCAGGTTTGTACTAGTGAGTTATGTTTGTGCTAGATGCTTATCATTTATGTTAGGACTTTCTGTTTGTTGTATGAGCTTCCTTTCTTGCTTCTAAGCCAAGTAGGGCTATAGAACTGATGCTTGGGGATTGAATTCCCTGTGATTATGCTTGGTTATGCTTTTGATGATTATGATTATGGTTTATTGGTTTCGAGAAGGAACGTATGTGTGGCTCTTGGTTCCAGGAAGGAACGTGCCTTATGATATTTGGATGATTGGCTTGTTCATGCATTATGAATGATTGCATAGCATGTCCTGTGAGGGGGTGAAATAAGGGTGGCAAAATGAAAGGTACGAGAGGTACCGATTGATATGAAAGGAGTGATACCCTACAGGTGCGAGAAGTGCCGGTATTGATCAATATGGTGAAGGGGTGAATGATACTCCTAAAAGAGCATGAGAAGTGCCAAATGAGGGTGAGTGCATGGTACGATTGATTATGGAGCATTCATGATTGTGCGATAGGCTGTATGCCGTTAGATTGGCTGTGTACTGTATGGTTGGTCGTATGATGTATGATTTGGATGTGTATATGTATTGTATGCTTTGTGTTCCTAGCATCACTGAGATTATTCTCAGCATTTATCATTTGATGAACGTAGGTCCGAGTTCAGAGGGTGAGCACTGGGACTAGAGGTACAGCAGCGGATTCGTGTCTTGGACTTCTGGACGGACTCTTGCAGCTTGTATAATTATGCATATTCCTTGTATTTGTAGTATTTGGCAATATCTTAAATGTATTGTATAAGAATCCATGTATATATCCAGAGTTTGGTATTTATTTATATATCTTTCTGTTTAGATTTTTATACGAGCATTAGAGGTTAAAATCCCTTGTAGTATAATTGTTGTTTTTCTGAGACAAGAAAACGATGGTTATGCTACGGGATCATGTTGTCATCCCTCGGGTCTTAGGTTGGGGTGTGACAGTAGCGTTGAAAAATTTGGCACCTTTTGATAAGAGGGGGTGTTTTGGTCATAGCCAATACCTTTCCTATCAAATTTTAGTTTTTGGTATTTAAGAATACTATCAATTTTAATGCCACCCATTTCAAATTTTGAAAGATTTTCTTTTAAAAGATCATTTTCTCTTTTCAAATTTTTATTTTTCAAACATAAATCTTCATTTTTCTTTTTCAAGGACTCACTTAACATTGAAATATTTGAAATATTTTCAAATGAGTTTTTAAAATCCTTTTTAGAAGAGGTTAAAGCATTCACTTCCATTTTCAAGCGACCAATCTCATTTGTTAAAGTTAAGTTTTTAGATTTAAAAATTTTATTTTTCCTAACCAATTGCTCACATTTGATAACAGGTACTTCTAAGGTACTCACCTCATCATTAAACTCATAATTAAGAGATTAGTTAGAAGAGCTTACCTCATTAAAAGCTTCTTCATCCTCCATTACCATGAAGCAAAAGCTAGCAACATGCTCTCCAACTAACCTTTCATCATCCTAAGTAGCTTTGAATGTTTTCTTCTTGGATGGCTTTAATGTTCCCTTCAATCTAGGACATTCACTTTTTATATGCCCTCTCTTGTTGCATTTGTAGCAAATCACTTGACTTTTCCAATGTTTATCTTCTTTTGCTTCAAATGATCCTTGGAATTTCTCTTAAGCTTCTCCTTCTTCAAAATAAGATCTCTTACTCTTTTAATAAGAAGAGCAATTTCACCTTCAACATCTTCTTCACTTGTAGATTCTTCTTTCTCTCTTGCTTCTTTGATGGCTTCAATGTTTCTTTTTTGTTTTTCTTTTATCCTCTTCAATGCCTTGCCTCAAGATGATCTCATAAGTAAGGAGCTTTCTTAGAAGTACATCAGTTGAAAGAGTAGATAATCATTGGCTTCCTCAATGGAAGTAACTCTTGCTTCCCAATCCCTCTTTGAAAGAATTCTAAGAATCTTATTATTGATGTCCTCTGTAGCATAGATTTTATCAAGCTTCATTAATCCATTGGTAATCACCATGAGCTTATTGTACTTCTCTGATATACTCTTATTTTACATTATAGTGAATAACTTATACATATGAGTTAAAAGTGAAAGCTTTTTAGTCTTCACTTGATTTATGCCCTTATGATGTGTCTCCAAAGTATCCCAAATTTATTTTGTGGTCATTCAATGAGACATTCTCTCATACTCTTCCCTACTAATGACATAATACAACATATTCATAGTCTTTTCATTCCTACCATTAGCCTTCTTCTCTTCATTATTCCAATCACTCTTAGGCTTCAATATGAAAATGCCTTCAATTATAGTTGTAGGAGGAACATAATCACTTTCAATTAAATTCTACAAATCAACTCCATTACTCTTTAAAAATATCTCCATTCGATGTTTCTAATAAGAGTAATCTATACCATTCTTAAAAGATAGAGCCCAAGCTCCAATATTAATTAAAAATTCAAGTAAGCAACAAATGAGTTATAGTGGTTTGACATAACAATTATCGATGTCCACTCTCTTAAGTAATAACTTAAGGTTCCATTAAATTCTTTCAAGATTACACAAATGGATTCTTCAACCAAGAATCCCAACCCTAGTATTTTGTACGCTAACACTTAAACCTTTACAATAGAGATTAATCTTATAAGATTATGCTCTCGATTATAATAATAATATCTAATCAATTACTCTCACTAACCCAAAATTAACACATCCCAAAATCAAGAATGAGAGCAACATAATTTCATGAGCAAATAAAGAGAGATTTATAATAATGAGTTTATAACAACAATTACTTACTTACAAATACAAAAAAAACAAAGTATGAATACTCTCTCTAAGTTTAAATGATCGTTGAAGGTATAATTATGCAAAAAAAAACTGTCTTAGAACGTTTTAAAACAATACAGAAAAAGTTATTTTCAGCAGACGTATGATCATACGTGTAGGTGGTATGACTGTACCATAGCCTAAACTAATTTGGCACCAATTAGGCAATAGCATCTGTATATCCATATAGCTAAGTGGTACGTCCATACCAAACCTACTGTCTAACCCAAAAAAATCACATTTTTAGCTCTTTGTAAGCCATAATAAGTCACACACATTACTAATCATACTAGAAATCAAATTTAACATTTTAAAATACTTTATTAATAACATAAACATGGTTTGTTAACATCAAAACTAAGATCAAGGACCTCACGATCGAACAATTTCTTTTAGAAACTTATAATAAACTAATATGATACTTATATGTTTAATATTTATTTTTCTTGTACGGTATTTTTAATCTAAGTTTTTCATTTAATTAAAAACTTATAATTGCTTTTTTTATCTCTAAGTAAAATATTAATTCATATTATACTCTATAGTTAATTAATTATGTATATTCATCTTTTAATTAATAATGAATTTGAATTCTTAAATTTTGGTTTTTTAGGTTAATTTAAGTTTATATTCTTTATTGTAAAATATTAAAATTAAAAGATAAAAGAATAAAGATTCGTTGAATCTTGTAATTATGTTCTTTGGAATCTTCTTCGTTTTGATTTCTTTTTCTATTTTGAAAATATCCTTTTATGATATATTGTTAGATATTTTAGCTCATCTCATGTAATTATTATGCCAGTATTTTTACAATAATTTTTAACTCTTCCTTTAAATTTGGAAGAGTTTTTAAAATACAACATTCTTACAAAATATTTTTATTTTTAACAATTATGCAAAAATCCCTTTTAGGATGAGCATAAAAACAAAACAATTATAAACTTTCTAATTTTAGGAGTTCTTCATTAATTATTTGAAATATGTTAATTATAATTATTTTATATTAATAAAAAATTAATTCTACAAATTTATTTTGAAATCTCAGATAGTCAACACAAGATTTATAGGAGTTCGACACTTCAACTTACCTACGTCCACTTCTCCTAAGATTGAACTCAAGGTTCCACTAATTTCTTTTGCAAATACAACAATGGGTTCTTCATCAAGAATCCAACCCAAGTGTTTTCATATCATATAATATTAGACTAACAAGTCATATACTTTAAGAAAGTCTAAATAAAACATTATAAACAAATAAGTCAAATCTTAAAATATCTCCCTTTTTGATAATAACAAAAAGCAATTAGGAAGGAGGAGTGATAGATGGATTGAGATGGGACTAGAGCGATTGTAATGCAGCAATAGTGGAGGTGTAAAAATCCTGAAACTCTTAGTTTTACTAAAGTAAAAGTTGATTAATGGAGTCAAATCATCGCTCAAAATCATCTAATTTGGTGTTAAGCACGATGAACTATTGAGTAAGAAGGTTAATTATTGACTGTGGAGGAGAAGGATCAGCAGCAACATTAGCAACAACAGCATCAGTAGCATTAGTATCAGCAGCATTAAAGGTAGAACCACCCTCTGTCTATCTTTGACGCTTACAGCTCAAAGCCGCCTGACGTCGAGCATCGTCGTATGGAGAGCTGGTGCGAGTGTGAAAAATAGCAGGAGTGTCATCCTCTGAATACTCAGCATCAGAGGGGATGGGCATGTGCATGTGCTAACATATCTTTAAAGCCTTTGCACCATATAGTGCAATAGTATAAAAACTTAAAAGATAACTCATCTATGATTATCTACAAAAGCAAAATTTGACCAATCGATGTTAGCCAGAAGACATCTAACCTCGATCTCGAAACCTATAATATGAAGCATGGTAATGCACGTAAAATGAGATGGAGTATGATATCCACGTACTTAGCATATTTTTAGTACATTGCTTATATATGTGATGAATTGAAAAATATATGTTTAGCATATATGTACGTATGATATTATTATCATTATAATACTATTAGTGTATTAATGTTTTATGATTATAATTATTATTCTTATTATTAATAAGATTTTATTTATAGTTATTATAATTAATATCAATACATGTGGAATAATGATTTTATACTTTAAATAAGAGTAAATATTATGTATGTACATGTAAGAGTATGTATATGTATTAGTATAGCAATACATGATAGGTGGCAGCATATGATAGGCTAAAGAAAAGATAGTTAAAGTTGGTAGGCTTCTTAGTGTAATACTTCTTTTCTTTCATTTTTAATATGCTTTCCTTATTCTAACTTCTTAAAAATCAGACCCCTTCTTCTGCTACCTCTTTTCTTCATTCTTCAAAATTATAAACATAAAGAAATTTGAAGATTAAGGTATGAAGAGTTATGCTTATGCTCGTTGATGTTCTTTTTGCTTCATATGTATGCTTCTTCTTTTTATGCTTCTTCTTGAACTTAGTTGAGTTGAATTCATGGATATAGGTGTAGAGATGTGAGTTCTTGATTGTATGGTATTGAGCTTATTTTTTATGGAGAAAAGGGGCAAAAAAACTAAATTAATGGTGTAGAAGTGAGGTTATGTATGAAATTTTACATGGAGTTTTATAATTAAAGGATTTGGTTTTTGTATGTATAGGGGTGTGTGTGTGTGGCTGCCTAGATTATGACATGGCATGCTTAATTTAGATGTTAAGATGTTGTATGTATATTTTGAGGTCAATCCATGATGGTTTGAAGCATGAGAATGCCAAGTTACTAGTTAGAGGACAATAATTAGGCTCATATTACTATGATACTTGCACTTTTGAGATAAAGCTTGTGTATGAGATTAAGGACTACTTAAAATGATTTAGTATGAATGTATAACATGAGAATGAATGTGTGAGTTAAGAATGATATGATTTATGGTATATTTTGAAGCTGTTAAGAAGAGCTTAGAATGGGTTATAAATGCTTGAAGTTCAATAAAAGACAAACGGCCTAGTATTGTACTAAAATATGTATTTCATGGGGTTATGATTGGATATTTGTAAAATTAATTCTAAGGAATATTATTATGATGGGGATAAAAATTGCACAAATTGGTATACAATTGTTGTGCATGTTAAGGGCAGAATTAAAAGGCTTGCGATAATTACGTTTTGACTACCTTAATGTTTAAGTTTTTAAGAGTGTAATATATGGTTAAAAAGATCTTTAAGTCTAGTTTCCAATGGTATAAGACTTTTTTTTATTCTAAGGTTATTTGTTTAGCTTAAAAATTCACACAAAGAAAACTATTCTTATAAGCAACATATCTATATGCCTAATATGATATTTTAAATATTTGTGTTGCTTACCTTAACAAACAAGTATTTAAACTTATGATATATTGTTAGAAAGATTTTTAAGTCTATTTTTTAATGGTATAATGCTTGTCCTATTTTATGGTAAATTTCCAGACCAAAACTTATACGCAAGATGAATTGTTTCTTTTCATTAAAAGAGTATGTGTAATGCAATGACCTATTTTAATTGCTTGCGTTGAGTACCTTAACAATTGAATTTTTGAACATATAATATATAGTTAAAAATATCTTTAAATCTATTTTTTATTGGTATAAGATCTTTTTTATTCTGAAATATTTTACTTTGTCAAAAGACTTATATAAGGTGACTGATATACATAGGCAGCAAAAGTGTTATAAGGATAAAATGACTTTTGTTTTAAGCATTAATATGGTTATCTTATGAATTGATTTATATACATAAGTGGATGATTGAACACATCTATTTAAAGAAAGAATATATATATATATATATATATATATATAGATAAAAGATATAAATTTAAGATGTCACATTATGGAAATGATATGTGATAAATTGTATAGTTGAATGAAATGCAATTATGGCAATGTATAATGATAAGTATTAATATTCATGATCAATTTCTTATTTAAAAGTGAATATTTTATAAATGATATAGTTGGTTCAAAAGATGATTCCAAATGCCACTAAGGAATTTAGATAAAGGAAAAGCGATAATAGGTTTGTGTTAAGTCCCTCGTCCGCTAAATAGTCTTTTTAAAGGGCATTACCTATAAAATAATATGATATGATTTAATGATTATTTATGATAATGTAATACATATATTCATATACTATGTCATATGCGTACGTGCATTTCTGCATGAAACATGATATGGTATAACATGGAGAGGTATAAGGGAGGTGTGAGTATGAAATTGAATAAAGAATGATGATGATATGTACTGTGCCGCAGAATTGGATTCCTATATGGAATCAGAGAAAATGATAGGTTCCATTTGTTGAACCATAGATAATGAGATGTTCCTATAGGAACGAGAGGTACCGGTACGATGGATCTAGTACGGGAAATTATGCATAATGATTGAATGTTGTACATGATGCATTTTGATGAGTGATTCAAGAAAAGTAGAGGGAGAGTGCAATTCATGATTGCATTCTTAAAAAGACATATTCCATCACATATAACATATTTATTGATGGGATCATAATGTATAAGGTTACAAATGATTATTGAAAATGATATTGAGATATATCAAAAATGAACGATGGTTATAAGTTAAATATTATAGATGAATAGTAGAATTAAAAATATATGATAATATTATTTCGATAGACTGAATACAATTGTATAGAATAATATTTTTATTAAGTTGATTTGATTATATTGAAATGATTATTGTTACCATTGATAAATTATTTATGATTATTCTTTTTCTAGCACCACTGAGATTATTCTCAGCATTTGTCAATTGATGAACGTAAGTATTAATGATACCGAAGAGTATGGAGATTAGCGATCACTAGTCGGTTTAGAGGAATAGTAACTTTTAGTAGAGAATCTGTACTTTGAGACAAACTCCTATGACTTTGGTTTAGGTGTAACTCTCCTTTATATTATTTTGATAATAAAGTTAGTTATAACATAAAAGCTGCTGTGTTATATGATGATGTAAATTACAATGGTATTACCAATAATATTTTGTAAATGAATAATATGAAATAATATGAGTTGCTATTTAAATGTATGATCAGAGTAAACTGCTAGTGAAATAAAATAAATATTTATTATATGGTAAAATCTAGTTAGACGAGACCACTAATTGATTATAGATGGTGAACTAGAGTACATATTTTACATTGTAAAAAAAATTTATTATTGCTATAATAGATTAATTGTACGCATCCCTTGTAGTGTGATTATCAATTTTCTAATTCGAAGAGTTGATAATTAGGCTACGGAAGCATGTTACACTGGTTGGGGTGTGACACGAAGCAAAATGTTTTTGACTTAAAACAACTTGGTGAGTACCAAAAGTAGGAAAATTAGGAGTTTGAGGAGTTTGATTACGCTCCTCAATTTGGATGTGTTTGCCCTTGTCTCAAGTTTGAGATGAAGAGCCACCATGAGACGACATTTTACAAAATTTTGATAGAAAATGCAATTCTAAATCATAAAAATCACAGTAAAACAACCTAATTTGCTCAATAAAATTAATAAAACAACAATAGCTAATAAAATATGAAAGTAATCAATAAAAATAATTGGAAATCTGATCGAAAATTGAAAAAATGAGGCAATTTGAAGTGAAAAATCAATTTCCATGAGAGGAGTGAAATGTGAGTGAAAATCTTGATTTTTGACAAAACTCAACTACAAACTTGAAAGGAACACAAAAATAGAAAGATTTTAAGTGAGATTTGAGTGTTTTTTGTGAGATTTTAGCTCAAAAATAGTTAAAAGCGGGTCAAAGGAGAGAAGGGAGTCGAACGACGATAGGAAATAAAACTGAAAAAGTCAATTTTTAGGGTTAAAATTAGGGTTTTAGAGTCACGTACGATCATATAGGATATGCGTACGGTCATACACGAGCTACTGGAAAATACAAATTTTAGGGAAAATACACATACGGGTGTACAGAGCAACGTACAGCCGTACACAAGGTACTTTTAGCTTTCTAATTTTTGAATAGTTTTGATGTACGATCATACAGCTACACACATACAATCGTACAGAGGATACTAGAATTTTTGAGTCATTTGCACGTATGGTCATACACTTATGCCGTACAGCTACACAAAAGCTACTACTAAATTTTGCAAAATTGACTTAAATAAAGCGCACGGGCATACCAACATTGTACGGCCCTACGGTTACTAAAAGTTTGATTTTTTAAAGAAAATTTTGAGATATTCTTGAAGTACAAGTCTTGAAAGAAGGTAGAAGCGCGTATTTACTTTTAAAAAGATCCATCTATCATCCTTAATTCATGCTTAATGAAGTTCAAAAGCTCTTAACATAGGGTTTTAGTAAAGATATCCATAAATTGGTGAGTTGTATCAATAAATTCTAATACAACATTACATTTTTACATATTATCATGAAGAAAATGATGCCTAATATCAATGTGTTTGCTTCTAGAATGTTGAATGGGATTTTTAGATAAGTTTATAGCATTAGTGTTATTACATTTTATTAAAGTGCATGAGACATGCAAATTGTAATCTCTCAATTATTGTTGACTCCATAACACTTGAACACAACAGCAACCAGTAGATACATATTCAGCTTCAACAATAGACAAAGCAACAGAATTTTATTTCTTGCTAAACCAAGATACTAGATAATTTCCTAGAAAATGACATGTTCCAGAAGTACTTTTTCTATCTAACATTTTCAACAAAATCAGCATAAAAAAAAAAGTAATCAAGTCAAATGAAGTACCCTTAGGATACCACAAACCATAACTAGACATACCAATCAAATATTTGAAAATGCATTTTATAGCACTTAAGTGAGATTCCCTAGGTGAAGCTTGAAAGCAAGAATATATACACACAACAAACATAATATCATGTCTATAAGCAGTTAGATAGAGAAGACTACCTATCATACCTCTATATTTCTTCTAATCAACTTGTTTACCACTTTCATCCAATGAAAGTTTTGTGGCTATACTTATAGGAGTTTTACTTGCTTTTTCTTCACTCATTCCAAATTTCTTCAATATCTCTTGAGTATATTTGAATTGATTGATGAAGATACCATCTTCACATTGCTTAACTTGAAGTCATAAGAAATACTTTAATTCTCCCATCATGCTCATTTCAAATTCCCTCTGCATGCACTTAGAAAATTCCTTGCATAACTCTTCATTAGTAGCACTAAATATAATGTTATCCACATAAATTTGCACAAGTAAAAGATCATGCTTATAATTTTTAATAAAGAGAGTTGTATCTGCCTTGCCTTTTTCAAAACCATGATCAATTAAGAATTAACTTAGTCTTTCATACCATGCTCTTGGATCTTGTTTAAGTCCATACAAGGCTTTGATGAATTTGAAAATATGATTTGGCAAATCAAAATCTTCAAAACCAGGAGGTTGTTTAACATAAACTTCTTCTTCAATAAAACCATTTAAAAAAACACTTTTAACATCCATTTAAAATATTTTAAAGTTCATGTGTGATACATATGCTAATAACATATGAATAGCTTCTAATCTAGCTACTAGGGTAAAAGTTTCATCATAGTCAATCCCCTCTTCTTGACTATAGCCTTTAGCAACTAACCTAGCCTTATTTCTAGTTATGACACCATCCTTATCTAACTTATTTCTGAAAACCCATCTAGTACCAATTACAGACTTATTTTTAGGTTTAGTTACTAAGATCCACACCTTGTTTCTCTCAAATTGATTAAGTTCCTTTTGCATAGCAACAACCCAATTTTCATCACTTATGGCCTCATTTATGTTCTTTGGTTCTATTTGAGAGATAAATGCAAAGTTATTATGAATTTCCTTAAAATGAGAATAAATAGTTACCCCTTTTGATGTTTCACCTATAATTTATTCATTGGAGTGCCCGTTTAGAAAATGCCAATCCTTTGGTAGATTATGTGAAATATATATGGTGGCAAGGTGAGGAAGAAGTTCATCATTTTCTCCCTTATTGACATCTTTTGTAGCCATTTCTTGATGTTGATTCTCATGATCCTCTCTTTATTTCATTAAGGTTCCTATGTCATCATAAACCAAATCCTTTCTCGGACCAAGGGGGTTGGTTTCATCAAAAATAACATGCATAGATTCTTCAACCATCAAAGATCTTTTATTAAAAATCCTATAAGACTTAGTAAAAGTTACATAGCCAAGAAAAATTCCTTCATCAGTTTTTAAATCAAAATTTCTAAGATTATCCTTGGTATTCAAAATATATCACTTATATCTAAATACTCTAAGATGTGAAATTTTTGGTTTTCTACCATTCCACAACTCATATAGAGTTTTCTTTAAAACGGGTCTTAAATAAACTCTATTTAAAACATAGCATGCGGTATTGACCATTTCAGCCTAAAAATATGAAGGTAATTAATATTCATTAAGCATAGTACGAGCCATATCACAAAGAGTTTTATTTTTCCTTTCCACTACCCTATTTTGCTAAAGAGTCATAGGAGATGAAAAATTATGATTTACTCCATTAATATTATAAAATAATTTAAAGTTTTCATTTTGAAATTATTTTCCATGATCACTTCCAATGGATGAAATGTAAAAATCTTTTTCATTTTACATTCTTTGGTCAATGTTTGAAAATCATCAAAAGCATCATCTTTATGAGCTAAAAAGGAAACCCAAGTAAATCTAGAGTAATCATCTACTATAACAAGTGCATTATGCATGCTGCTTAAACTAGCAATCTTAGTTGGTCCAAATAAGTCCATGTGAAGTAATTGAAGAGGCTTAAATGTTGTTACCTTATTTTTGGCTTTGAAAGAGGATTTTACCTGTTTACCCATTTAGCAAGCTTCACATACTTTATCTTTGAAATTTTTGATTTTGGGAAGTCCAACCACATGTTCATTCTTCTCAAGGTCTCCAATGATCTTAAAACTTTCATGTCCAAGCCTTCTATGCCATAGCCATAAATCCTAGCTTATTGAGATAAAATACTTAACACTTTTATTAGAAAAAGAGTCTAGATCAATTACATAAACATTTTCAATTCTTTCTCCTTAAAATATTAACTTGTCACCTAACATACTATATATAAGGCAACCTTTTGGATTAAAGACAACCTTGTAACCATTATCACAAAATTGACTTATACTTAAAAGATTATACTTCAATCCTTCAACTAATAAGACTTTATTAATAGAAAAAGTAGACTCTTTACCTATCTTACCAATACTAATCACTTCACCTTTTGCATTATCTTTAAAAGTGTCATTTCCATCATCCCAATCTTCTAAATGAGAGAATAGAGTTACATTTTGAGTCATGTGTCTTGAACATCCACTATCAAGATACCATTTATTTACATCTACCTTGGATTTCAAGCACACCTATCATATGAACATAATCACTTTATTTTAGGTACCCAAATGTATTTAGGTCCTTAGGAGTTAGAGACATGACTATCATTATAGTTCTAATGACTTTTCCTAATATAATATCTATTGGTTGTATATCCCTTTTTATTACAATAATGATAAACAACATTTTTGAAATTTGAATAGTGATATGCATTTTTCTTTTTTTTTTAATGTTGGATGAATGACCATGACTTATTTTACATGAACATTTATGTACTTTGTCATGCTTTTTATTAAGTATAGTGGAATGAAATGTTTGAACACCCTTGTTCTCATATTTCTTTTAACTATCCTTAATAGTGGAAGATGATGCCTTCAAAAATATGGGTCCCTTAGAGGAATAAGGAGAGCCTTGGTTAAATCCAATTCTCTCTTTATCACTTTTGAGCTTTTGGCATTTTCAAATTGAATCAATTTTACACTACCAACTTCAAATTTTGAAAAATTTTCTTTTAACAAGTTCTTTTCTTCTAAAATTTGATCACTTTGATTTTTCAGAACTTCATTATCCTTTCTCAAAGATATATTTTCTTTTTCCAAAATGTCAAACTTAGTTTTAAATAATGTAAATTCATGAACCAAACATTTCAAATCTTTATTTTCTTTTGAAATACTAGTTAACTTATTTTTAAAAATTTTATTCTTATTTGCTAAATTCTCATATTTATCTAAAAGAGTTTTCAAGGCCTCTTTATCATCCATGTTATCACTATAATAGATTTGAGAAAAAGTACTAACCTCATGATTATCATGCTCATCCCTTAGTGCCATGAAGCAAAGATTGGTTATGCGTTCATCACCAGAAGCACTATCATGAGATTCACTATCATGATCGTCCTAAATAGCCTTTAACGCCTTCTTCTTGAATGGTTTGAATGGCTTCTTTAGTCTAGGACATTCATTCCTCATATGACCCAGTTGTTTGCACTCAAAGCACGTGGCTGGATTTTTCTTGAATACATCTTTCTTGCTTTGATCCTTTCTTACTTCAAATGGTTTCTTGTAATCTTTCTCAAATCTTTTCTTTCTTATAAGAAGATTTTTTACTCTTTTTTAAAGTAGGGAGAGTTCATCATCAATGTCACCTTCATTTTACATTCCACATCTTCTTCTTTAGAAGCTTTCAATGTTATTCCTCTCCTTTTATCTTCCTCTCCTTTTATCTTCCTCAACTCCTTGTTTAAGAGTAATCTTATATATGAGGAGTTTTCCAAGAAGTACATTGGTTGATAAAACTGATAAGTCATTGGCTTCTTCAATGAAAGTGACTCTAGCTTCCCAATCCTTCTTAGCCAATACCTATAGTATCTTATTATTAATATCTTCCTTGTGATATACTTTCCCCAATTTCATAAGCCCATTTATGATGACTATGAGCTGATTGTACATTTCAGATATCGTCTTATTTGCCTTCATTATGAATAGCTCATATTGATGGGTTAGGAGTTGTACCTTTTTTGTTTGAAATTGGTTGGTTCCTTCATGATATGTTTCCAAGGCATCCCAAATTTGCTTGGTTATCATATAATGAGTAACATGACCATACTTTTCATGACTTATAACATAATAAAGCATGTTCATAGTTTTCTTATTTCTTACATTTGCCTTGAACTCTTCTCTAGTCCAAGTGGCTTTGGGCTTGAAAGTAGTGACACCTTCATTTGTGATAGTTAGAGGAGAGTAATCATTCTCAATCAAAACAGATAGATCTACTCCATCACTTTCCAAGAAGACTTCCATTTTATGATTCTAATATGGGTAATCCATTCTATCAAAGAAGGGTGGTCTTGTATAAGATTGACTTTTAACACCTTGAGTTACCATTGATCTTTAGCTCTAGAAGGTAAGTTCTAGCAATAAATGAGCACTAAGCTTTGATACCAAATGAAATCCCAGATAGGCAACACAAGATTTATAGTGGTTTGGCTTTAACTTACCTACGTCCACTTCTCTTAAGATTCAACTTAGGGTTCCATTAATTTCTTTTACAAATACAACAATGGATTCTTCACCAAGAATCCAACCCTAGTGTTTTCAAGGCTCACACTTAAACCTTTACAACAATAATCAATCTTACAAGATTCAACTCTTAATTACAACAATAATATCCAAGCATTAACTCTTACCAACCCAAATAACAATTGAAATAATATAGGGTTGTAAAAGAACTTTAGAGAGAATAAGAGCAAAGTAAAGAGAAATAGAATCAATTGCAAAGATAATCAAGTTATTTTTTAGGATTACATACTTGATGAAAAGTTTCCTCAGCTATAAATACACTCCACACTGAGAATAGATCCATTACAAAGCAATAATTACAAAATAGATTTGTTAGAACACTTTAATTTAAAGTAAAAGTTTCTGCAAAAGGATGTGTACGATTGTACATGAACTTATATGCTTGTACCGCTCTATAAGTTCCAAATCCAAATTTGGTCAGTGGTTGTTGTACAACGTATAACCAAAGTGGTAAGCCCATACCAAGGCTTCTGTCAATTTCACCAAGTGGTACAACCAACTTGTATAGCCGTACAATGCATCAAATAATAGTGGTATACTCATACCCAGACAGATACGCACATACCAATCATATTTTCATAATATTTCATTTAATTTGACTTAAATTAATTTGTTTAACATTAAAATCCAAAAGTGGTAATTCTAACAGAAATGATTTTGTAAATAAAATCATAATAATTAATTGATCAAAATTAAGAAATACAATAGGAAGAAGATACCTTTAGAACTAACACAATATTCATAACATTCAAAATAGGTAGCATGATTCTATCATTAAAGAATTATTTCACTGCTTAGTTCTCATAATACCTAATAATGCTTAATATCTTCTAAAGAAAGTACATGGAAAGCTATATGGTCTTAAAGCCTTAAAAGATCTTAGACCAAAAATAGTAACTTTAATCTATTCATTTCCTACTCAAGTAATAATATGATCATTCATCTCTTGCATGATGAAAGAAGGTATATTATTAATAATGTTTTCTATTGAGGCTTTCTCCTTCATAAAATAAAAATTTGAAAAGAAGTTAAGAACTTCCTTTTCTATCTCCCTTTTTAAGTCTAGCTAGCCACTTTAAACACTCTTCAACCAAACAATTTAGTTATCCTGCCTTCATTGTAAAGTTGTAGTATGAAAAAAAATTGGTGTTTTTATCTCCCCCATAAGCCAATTAATATATGATCATTGAAACCAAAACAACTCATCTCTCTTACAAGCCACTTCTAGTTCCTTGCAAGTAACTCTTTCCCTCTTCTTTGATTCCACATAAAAACTACCTTTTTGAATCTTTAGTAGCTCCTCTTTTAACTTGATAATCTTCCTAGCAAAATTCTCAAAACAATCTCTACTCCAATTAATCAACTCTCATATATATTTTTTCTAAGGATAATGTTTTTACCCTTCTATGAAATATGAGAAGTTCCTATAGATTTAGAAGATTTAGCAGGTTCTTCAATACCTAACTTTTCGACCAACTAAGTTCTATTGGATTGATTTCTTTCTTATGAAACTATTTCTAATTGTCTGAACCTTCTTTAAATAATTCTATTACCTTAAAAATGTTCCTTACTCTAGGATTAGTTGAATTGATTAATCTGAAGATAATCTTAGTATGATATGCCAAATATTTAGCCTAGGAGCTCATCTTGTTCATCTTATTTAACTTTATCCTTAAAGTCAGAGAGTTTCCCAATGTTCTATCACTTAAAGCTATGAGATAGTTTGGATGACTTTGGAACCAGACTAGACCATTAGCAAGATTTGTTTGCATTCCTGATATTAGTTGATCTTTGAATTTTATCCACCTCTTATCTAAAATAACTATTATCACTAGACCATCTACTAGGAGATTAAATAAAGGAACTAACCCTACTTGGACTAGCCCTACATGAATGTACTTGTATTCTTCTTTTTCCTTATTGGACCATCTCTTTGATCTTGTTAAGATTAATAAGGGGGATATCTAATATTTCTAACTCTGTGCTAGAAACATGAGTCGTTGACTCACTCTAGAAGACATCTATAATAGATTTGAAGTTAAATCTAGACCTATTATAAATAGCATTGATATCTACCTTAGGTAATTTCCATTCCAAATAACTTTTGGATGGATCTTTGTACTAAAAGGATTCTTCACGTATCAAAGGATTATCCAATAGGATTAGCTCTTCATCTATGGTAGCTTTTCTGAGGTTATCATGAATATTTGTGCTTGCCATAAATCAGATTCATCATTATTAGTTACATATTTAGAAACTACTTCATAGATTGAATCTATTTTAGAGTCTACATCATATAAGTCTTCTTCATTTATTAGTTCATAGGCTAGACTCTCTTCTTCAAAGAAAATTCTTTGAAGGTTTTTTTTTCCTTTTGTTTTTATGTGGGCAAGTATTAGCCTTACGATTTTTTGCACCATATATCTAGCAATAAGAACACTCCCTTAAAGGTTTTTCTTTTGGACACTTAGGTTCTCTTCCATGTTTTTTCTTAAAGGCTTTTATCCTTTCTTTGTCTCTAAGGTTGGTCCTACTCTTGATAAACTTAGAAGGTTTACTCGAGCTTCTTTTAACCTCTCTATCTTTACTCAATATTCTTCTCTTTTTGTAACCTTTGAATTTTTTCTTAGAAGAATACCATATTCTAGGTCTTTGTTCTGATCCTAAAGAACATTTGTATTTACCAGGAACATACTCAACCTAAGAACAATAACTCTTATTCAAATAAGAAAAATGTTTTACATCTTGCCTTACTTGGAGTTCAATGTATGCCTTTCTCATAACATATTTGATTGCTTAGATTTATCCACCTAGACCATCTACAACCTTGTTTTCATTTATGAGTAACTGAAAAGCTATTTTTACCATCTCTAGCCATGGTTTAGGCAATTTAACAAAAAATAATTCTAACATGTAATTTTAAGAAGCCAAGTCAAGATTATAGTAATACGTTTAAAATTCACAAGCAAAGTTCCCAATGAAACACATATCACAAATTTGCAATTTCATTAAAGCAATTAATGATTGGTCTTTTTCTAATGATTGTGTTGATAGGGAGAAATCATAAAATTCTCTTTTCAAAGCATCTATAATTATAGCTAACACATCATTTGTTATAACTTCTTTTTCAATTTTATCTTTGATAGAAATGTGAGTTATCAATGATTCCTAATATTTCTATGCATTGCCTACCATTGTGGCTCTACATAAATCGTAAGCACCTGCTGGGGTGTACGAACCAAACTTAATTATAAATCTAATCATTCATTAATTCTTTATAAAGCATGTTTTTCATAATCAAGGTTAAGAAAAGCTCTTGGGCTAATTACAGGTCTAAGAGGATTATCCTGAGGCATGAATTCTTCCTTAGTCCTATGGGAATAATTAGGCTTGTACATAGATACTTTTGTAAATGGAAGTTCATTGAATGTTTTATCATTTATGTACAATGGAGTTTCATCTACCAGTCTTAAGGACTTTCTAAGGTCTTGGGCCAAATTATTATTATCCATGTTGGCTACCTTAGCTATAGGGTCTGTAATAAAAATAACCATTTTTTCTTTTCTTAGTTTCAAAGTGTTTCTTTCTGTTAATGGCTCTTTTGGAGGTTTTGAAGACTTCTCATGCTCAATCACATCTAGTCTTTCATTCACCAATTTTTCTATTTCATTTACTAACACATTTCTTTCTTTTAATGAATCCCTTGATGTTCTTAGTGAATGGAATCTTTCTAAAAGATTATTTACTTCACTTTGAACATTTTCAAAAGACCTTAATCCAATTGATTTATTAAAGTTTATACTCTCAGTGTGACCATCCATTAAAATTTGTTTTCACAAATTTTAATTCGAATAGTGTTGAAATTACTATTCCTAAGAATTGTTGAATTCCTACTTCTTTGTTTTATCAAAACAAACTTAACTGAAAAGTGAAAAAAGTTAATTTTTGATCTAATTGTCTAAAAACTTCTACATAAGGGTAGAATGGTCAAAAGAAGATAGTTTATTTTTAAAAAGAAAATGAATAAAAGACAAAGGATATTATTTTGAGAAATATTTTTTTATCTTTCATTTTGAGAAATAATTTTTTAAAACTCATTATTTATATCTTTTTCCATCCATCATAGTTACGGTTGAGTATACATTGGGCCAATTTAAAGAACAAAAAATTTTTCACATTCTGATTTTAAAATGAAAGATATTAAAATTATAATTTTGGGATTTTAACTAAATAAAAGAATTTTCCAAATTATATTGCTTCAATTTTGAAAATAATTTACTTTTGAGATTGATTCTATATTTTCATATGAAAATAAATTAAAATAATATAAAGATCCTAACATTCATTTATTTTTCGTTTAAAAAAATTAATAAAAAATATAAAATTTACATACTTACAATTCAATTATTCAAAATAATAATTCATACTATCATAATTTTTAAAATATTTAAAAATAGTAGTTAATATAATTAGTTAATTAAAATATATTTTAAATATAATATACAAAATATTTATTTATAATATATATATATATATATAATTATATATAATAAACTAAACTTACTCTATTGTTGCATTACAATATGCTTAGTTTACTTCAAGTTAAAGTGAAGTTGCATTCATCATTGTTGTTACAAATACAAGTATCCAATCACCAATGAAGACCACTGCATCGATTTTCTTTTCTTCTAGAAACTTTGTTAGGCCAGGTGTTGCTGAACAACTGCTGGAATGTGCTTTTAATATATGTATATATTTATATCATCATTAGGTATCATATACACTTGTATCATCTGCTTACTAATGGGTAGCATTTTCATCTGCTTTTGCTTTTCTATGAATGATTATTGTTGTTATTAATATGTTTGCTGTTGACACTGTTTCTGCAAAATGATTTATAGTTAATGGTTTGGCAACTAACTTTGATCTTCGTCCCCACCCATGTTAATGACAAACATGTTCTTGTAGTTTGACTTCCACTTATATCCGAATTAAATAATTCATTAATTTTTAATTTTTTTAATATTTTTAAAATTATATATATATTAATTTTATAATACATTAATTTATATGAGTATGCATAATATTTTATTATAATTTATATATTTTATCAATAATTTCCCTTTTATAACCTTTCTAATTAAAAATGATTCTAATATCATTTATAAAATCTCAAACTCCCCTCATTCTTTCAAAATCAATTAAAATTATGAAATATAAATATATTATTTTATAATTTTTTTAATAAAGTTAGAAAATACAAACATTTATGATAATTTATTATGACTTGATTTAATTATTTTTATGATAAAATAATTAATACATATTTTATCATAAAAAGTAAATCTCTTTTCACCTAAAATGTATATATTTTCATAGATTAGAGGTAAATCTATATGTTAATAGGGATGAAGCATGTAACCAACGGGGGAAGATGGAAGAGAAGACAAGCAGATGGATCGAGAGAGGCATAGGGAGGAGCGTGAAGGGGGTTCAGTTGTAGTCAAAGGTATGGAGAAAGCAAATTAAAGAAGAGAGGCAGACAGATGGTCAAAGTTTAGGCTAAAAGAATCTCCTAAATTCTTCCAGAAACAGAAAAAGGAAATTGATTTAAAAACTTGAATAAAGGAAAAGACAAGCATTAGACACCAAAACCCACCCAGTTGTTTTGTTTATCCGCTAATCAAGGTGACATGTTCCTCGATATTCTCCCTCACCATCCCCCTTCCCCTCCCTTTTTATGATTACCTCCCTCATCGAATCGCTTTGCCAACTAATCTCTTTCTACAGACTACAGCTGGTTTCCACCCACCCGGCCTGACTTAATTATGTCGTCCACATTTCCTACCAACTATTTAGGGTTTTGACTAAGCCAACTTCCCTATCACCACTTCTCTGAGTTGCTGGATCTTACACTCCTCTGTTAGCTAGGGTTTCCCTTGTGCCGCCACGGATATCAAATTATCATAAACAATCGCTCCTTCTGTCCTAAATAAATTATTTTTATCTTGAAATTATAATTTTATTTATATTATATAGATTTAAAAATAACTTAATATTATTTTTTCAATTTTACTCTATTAAAATATTTAATTATATAAGTATTTATATTAAAATATATGAATTTATATTAACAGGTGAATTGATATTTTAACTTTAATTGTTATTTTAAAAATTGCTAATATTTTGAAATATCTGGAAAAAATTAAGATTATATTTTTAAGATGGAGGGAGTAATTCATTTTGATTTTATTTTTTCAAATAATCCTTGTTAATTGTATTTATAACTATCATGCAAAACATAAATAATTAATCTTAACGATTAATTACTAAACACAAAAGGAAAAATTTGAGAGTATTTATGTAGAATAAGAAAAATAAAAATATCAACTCTACTTCAATATAATAAATATTTAATTAAGTCCAAAAACATGATAATTTATACCATTAAATATTTTTGAAAGATATCTTAATTGTAAATAATACTTTTCTCGATGACAGAGGATGAATAAGCAATAAAATATTTCAAATTCAAAATTTCAAAAAATGAAAGAATACGATTTTTTTATAAATATCTTGAATAAACGAATAGCACCACCCAAATATATGGGTTTATAATAAGTCGGCTGCTGCGGAACAAATGGAAGCCCTAATCATGCTCTCTCTCTCGCACCATTTGAGGTTCATTTATCATCATTATATATTAAAACCACACTTATTATTAATATACTCCCCGATTGTTTTTAAATCTTCAAAACTAAGATGCATCCGAGTACTTCAAAGGCACAAAAGTGTGAGACAGATTTTCTAATCTTTTCAAAGAATCAAAATGACCTGCATGAATCTCTTATTCCTCTTTATTGATAGATTCATGTTTATGATGACCTGGCAATCTAGGTGGCTGCCACGTCACCTCAACTCAATTCCATCCATCCATATTGATCATAATCTTATTTAATTATTTGGACCGGTCATACCATTTTAATTGATAACGTTTATATTTGAATTTTAATTTTTAGTTTAACTAGTCAGAATTGTCACGGGTCAAGTGTGAAACAATGCTTATGGACCTCGTGCGGCGCTCGTATCTAAACACTACCTTCAAAAAGTCAGCCGATTAATTACACCTGTAAGCACAAAAAGAGGTTAGCTCCCATATAAAGGATTGTCACAATTTCAGGACAAGCATATCTAAGCATATCATAGACAAGTATCACATGTAGCATAACATTCATCCCACAATCACAAAAAGGCAACACATAACATTGGCATATAGAAGGACAACGGGACATGGATGAATAAGGCTACTTCTGTCATTAATAAACACTAGGTCACAAGTAATTGATTTACATACTCTATGACTAGCTTTTTTGGGAATAACAACAACATACATTCCTTTCAATCCTGTTCTACCCATTTTCTTTTTACATTAAAAACCCTATCTGTCACACTCTTTCCCACTCAAAAGGTTGACGACCCCGTCAACTACCTTCTCTCATAGTCTTCAAGCAAGCCCTTGAATTCCTGGAGTGCTTCTGCTCTTTCCCAGCTAGTCTCTTCTTCTGGTTCACCCTTCCACTTCACTAGATACTCTCTATGCTTGCCGGTGATATTCATGTAGGAAGTCAAAATCTCAGCTACTCTTTTTATTGGAGTCTTCATCTGCATCTTTACCATAGCTGGTCTGATAGATGTGTTGCGAGTCTCATCCTCCTTGTCAGCATGGTACGACTGTAATAAACTCACATGAAAAATAAGATGCACCTTCATTCATTCTGGCAGTTGTACTTTGTAAGCTGATGCCCCCACTTTAGCTAGAATGGTCACTGGTCCTTCGCATTTTGGTATCAGCCGTCGATCTTTGTTCTTCGGTCTAATCTGCTCTGGTCGCAATTGGACTAGCATCTGATCTCCTACTTCAAATTGTACCAGTCGCCGCTTAGCATCTGCATGTTTCTTCATCCTCTGTGATGCTCTTTCTAAATGCGCTTGTGCGGTCTCTTCATTCTGTCTCCACTCTTTTATAAAGTTAAATGCTTTTGGGTTCTTGTCTGTATAGATGGTATTAACAGAGTGTGGAGCTAGTGGTTGTTGACCTGAAACAATCTCAAAAGGAGTTCAATTAGATGTAGAGCATTTCTGGGAGTTGAAGCAGAATTGGGCAATATCTAGAAGAGATGCCCAATTTGAGTGGTTGGAGTTGACAAAATATCGTAAGTATTCTTCCAGCATGCTATTGAATCGCTCGGTTTGTCCATCTGTTTGTGGATGAAAACCAGCCGATATGTCTAATCTCGACCCCAACAGTTGAAATAGTTCTGCCCAGAATGTGCTCACGAACCACCCATCTTTGTCACTCACAATGCTCTTCGGAACTCCCAAATATTTCACTACGTGTTTAAAGAATGCTCTTGCTGTATCTTCGGACTTGGAATATTTAGACATAGGCACAAAAGTGGCATATTTCGAGAACCTGTCTACCACAACTAAAATGGTGTCAAACTCCCCCACTCGAGGTAGACAAGTAATGAAATCGAGTGATACACTCTCCCACGGGCGAGTTGGTACAGATAAAGGTTCTAACAATCCAGCTGTCTTTTGTCTGACCACCTTGTCCTGTTGGCAAATCAAGCATGTCTTCGTGTAGGTTTTTACATCTTCCTCTATCTTTGGCCAATAATAGTTTCAAGATAACAGTGCCAAAGTTTGATGTCATCCGGGATGTCTGGCCTACAAAGTATCATGACATTCCATCAATAAAGTTTTCCTCAAATTTCCCGATCGAGGCACATAAAGGCGATCCGACTTTGTCATCAACAACTCATCCTCCAACCAAAACTGTCTTGATTTCCCTTGCTTTACCATATTCATTAGGGCTACTGCTTGAGAGTTACTGGTCAAACTATCTCTTATCTGATCTCGTAAAGAAGACTTTAGTTGACTGAAAGATAGATGGGCCAGTTGCTTCATAGACACTAACTCTGCTTTCCTGCTTAATGCATCAGCAACCCGGTTAACCGTCCTCGGATTGTATTATAGCTGAAAGTCAAATTCTGCTAATAATTCCTGCTATCTTGCTTATTTTGATGTGAGCTTTGGTTGGGTCAGAAAGTGGCTTACTGCAGTGTTGTCCGTCTTCACTATAAATCTGGCACCTAATAAGTAGTGACGCCAAATTTGCAAATAATGGACTACCCCTAATAATTCCTTTTCATGGGTAGAGTATCTCCGTTCAGCTTCATTCAATTTGTGACTCTCAAAGACAACAGGGTGTCCCTCTTGCATCAGAAATCCTCTTAAGGTAAAATCTGAAGCATCTGTTTGTACCTCGAAGGGCTTCAACATATCAGGTAGTTGTAACACGGGGTCACTAATCACTACCTGTTTTAGGTTCTCAAAGGCTTCTTGACATTCGTCTGACCACTTCCATCCCTTCCCTTTTTTCAATAGCTCGATCAATAGGATAATATGCTGGGAATACCCATGTATAAATCGTTTGTACTAGTTGGCCAACCCCAAGAAGGATCGTAGCTCCGTCACAGAAGTAGGGATCTTCCAATTCTGAATTGCTTCTACCTTATCCTGGTCCATTCGGATGTGCCCTTGTTCCACCACATGGCCCAAGAATTTGATTCTGGTCTGTCCAAAGGCGCACTTCTCCTTCTTAGCATATAGCTGGTTCTCCCGTAACTTCCCAAATACCAACCATAGATGCTCACAATGTTCTTCTATGGTGGAGCTATAAACCACGATGTCATCTAGATATACGACTACAAACTTATCCAAGTACTCATGGAACACCTGGTTCATCAAGGTATAAAAAGTAGCAGGAGAATTTGTTAGTCCAAAGGGCATGACAAGGAATTCAAACGCACCATACCGGGTCACACAGGCAATCTTTGGATCATCTTTTTCAGCTACTCTAACTTAATGATAACCATATCTTAAATCTAACTTCGTGAAATACTTAGCCTGCCCAAGTTGGTCAAACAGGTCAACAATTAGGGGGATAGGATACTTGTTCCACACCGTGACTTTGTTAAGGGCTCTATAGTCTACACAAAGTCGTAAACTACCATTCTGCTTCTTTTAAAAAAGTACCGAAGCGCCAAAGGGAGCTTTTGCAGGACGGATAAACCCAACCTCTAATAATTCATCTAATTGCTTCCTCAATTTAGCCAGTTCAAGTAGAGCCATGCGATAAGGAGCCTTTACCGGAGGTTTCATCCCGAGAACTAACTCGATGGTATGGTCAATATCCCGCCGGGGAGGTAAACCTTTGGGCAGTTTCTCAGGCATCACGTCTCTAAATTCGATCACTACTTCCTTGATTGATGAGGGACACTGTAAGATACTCTCTTTCTTAGGTAGCAATGGGACTACAACATAAGTTGGTTCTCCATGTTTTGCTCCCTTCTTCAACTATAAAGCTGAAAGTACCTTCTTTTCACAAATAGGGCTCATCATCACTGGGATCATATATGGTCTATCTCCCATTAGTAACAAGCAATTCACAGCTGGGACTGGCATAAACCGACTCTTCTTCAGGAAGTCCATACCCAACACCAAATCGAAATCATCCATCGGTGCAATAGTAAAATCTATTTTCCTATCCAAGGTCCCATCCGACAAGAAACTTCCTTAGCAATACATGTGGTCTTGACAGCAGCCAAGTTTACGGCCTTTAATTTCCCACTATCTTCTTGCACATTTAACTTTAGGCAAGGTGCTTAAGAATCAGCAAGAAAGTTATCAGTGGCTCCTGTATCAACTAGAGCTCTGAGGGTCTTTCCGTTCAGCACAAAATCTATATACATCAATACCCTCTCAGTGGCATTTTTATTAACCGTATTCTGTCTCTCAAGAGCACCCAAGAATCGAAGGGCACCCACCATTGTGACTTCATTCTGTTCATCATCTTTCTCCTCTACTCTACGCTCCTCTTTGTCATTAATGGCCCTCAATGCACTCAAACCAGCTTTATGAGGACATTCAGCTACTCGATGTGGACTACTGCAAAGAAAGAATTTTATACCCCCTGGTTTTCCTGATGTAGAACTGGCAGTTCCTTGTGGTCGAGACTCTCTTATGTTGAAATTTCGTGAAGGAAAACTAGTCTTGTTTCCCATCCCTCTTGTTATCGGGGTTCTTTGGCTGAATCCTGAAGATGGGCTATTGGATCCATTGTTCCTTTCAGTACTCCAAACGAAGGGTTTACTCCATCTATTATCTCGACCGTCGTTAATTCCGAAAGAAGAGAACTTCCTTTTTGAGGGGTTGTCAGTATAATCATCAATACTTTCTGCAGCGGTAATGGCAGTTGCTAGGTCCTTCACTCTCTGCCGCTGTAATTCATTCTTTGCCTATGGCTTCAATCCCTCTAGGAATCTATACACCTTATCTGCTTCCGCCATATCTGGAGTGTCAAGAATAAATGTAGAAAAACTTCGAACATACTCTCGAATGGAAGAAGTATGTCTTAGTTCCACTAACTTTAGTCTCGCACTATAGGCTACATTCTTTGGGTAGTATTGAGCTTTCAAGGAAGTTTTAAATTCTTCCCAAGTGCTGATAACACACTTCCCTTCCTTGATCTACTCATTCTTAGTCCTCCACCAAATCTTAGCATCATCACTAAGATACATAGGTGTAAGTAGCAAGCGTTGTGCCTCAGAAGTAGTTTTTGTGGCTTCAAAATATAGTTCCAGGTCAAACAAGAAATTGTCTACGACCTTGGAATCCCGAGCTCCATTAAACAACTTTGGCTCGAGAATCTTGGCTCGTGAGAAGCCTCCACCTACCTCTGATCGGGTTCCACCCTCAGTTGTTTGACCACTTGCCTTTTCCTTTAGTTCCTGTATCTCCTTCTGGAATGAATTATATGCAGATTGAGCATCATCCATCCAAGCTGCCATGACTTTATTCCTATCGATGACATCCTTCTCAAGGTTCTCGATGTCAACCTTCGACAGCGTTGTCTCAACTTTGGTCACTCGCGTTTCAATATCTGCCAAAGCACTAGTACCTACACGTCCCTCAGGATAAGAAGCCTCAAGCTCTATTGGCCTCCCACCTGGGGTTAAATTAGAAAGTCATTGTTCTACCACTGTAGAACAGCTCAAGAATTTATCGAATAATTCCGCTCGGGCTATCACAGCCTAGAATAATTTAACATGTGATGATACCACATCATCACTTTTTATCCCTCGAGTTACCACAACTCCGGGAGATTCCAACTGGGAACCAAGTGCCTCAATGCATGCTTGTCCCAATTTCTCGTTGTGCATTTCTCCCACAACTTTCTCGAGTTCTCTCACCCGAGTTTCTAACGCCTCAATACGCGCTAGCCTGTTATCTTTATCTTTAACCATTCCACGCCTAGACTTATGCAGCCTAAGCTTTGATACTATGACTTGTCACAGGTGGAGTCATTACCCTCTTCCCCAAAAGATATGTCTATTAAGATGTACAACCCTCCCACTTATAAACTCAAGATCTTGCCTGTATCTTTTCAATGTGGGATATTTTTGTCCCCGTGACAAGAATGATCCATATAGTTTGGATTTTACAACGGAGTTAATAAATAATTTTTTAACATTAATAAAATAATAAAATTATAATTAAAAGAAAAGGAAGAGATTAAAAAAGAAGAGACTAAAAGTGGAAATCTTGAATGAGGATGTTGTTAAGTTGCAACTCAAACGACGGCCACGTGCGAACACGCACATTCCTACAAGAATTGGGTGGTGCAGATGTGCTGCTGCCACGCCTCTATTTTCTTCTCCACATAGTCCACTCTCGCAGACGCGTCCCAAGCCAGAGAGAGAGGTCAAGAAAAAAAAAGGCTAATTAAGGTCATGTTGCACGACGATTTTTATATAATGTATAATGTCCCGAGTATTATTTAATTTTCTAGACTTCTCATTTCATATTAATTTTCACATATTTAATGAAGATACATTTTAACGAGCTTTTAAGTTTAATTTTTTTATTATTTTAAATGTTAAAATATCTTATAATGTAAAAATTGTATAAACTTGAGCAGGGGTTGATATCTTCCGAAAACCGAGAGAGCTTCTAATGAGCAGAGATGGGATTTCCATGCGAGCTTTTTGTGTACGATCATTCTTTACAAGACAGAAGCATAATGCGTGGATTGGGGTACATTTTTTTACTAAATTAATTAGAATAAAGTGAACCCAGATGCGATCTTTGTTTGATTTAATGTATATTAATTTAACAATGGTACTTCGGTTTGACTCTGGCATCTAACACCATTCTCTTTGCCTCCCCTTATTCTGTTATTCGTCCTCACTACTATGATTTCCTTTTGATTGCATATCCAGCATGCATTTTGCCAAATCTTCTCTTTCTTTTCCTCCAAACAACTTTTTGAAAATTTCATTCATTTTTTTGAACGTATTCTCACAATTTTATCACCTTGATATTTTCTTGATGGCCCAACTTAATTCTTGAAGAAATAAACTTTTTCGACCTGAATTATTTCATGTTGAAAATTTGAATGGGATACATGGTTAGAAAGTTAACTTGTTAACTTGGGGTGTAGCAAGTAGAAAAGAAAATAAATGATGAAGGAACATGTGCATGTGAAACTTATATATTCCTCTAAGTAGGAATGGTATGAGCAAAGTTCCGCATCATAAGCATGTGAAGACAAGGGCCTACATGCACCTACCCGTCGTGGTATGAATTATGGACCAACCAAAATGGTATATCCAAAGAGAGAACAATTTTCATTTTCTCTTAAGACAAGTTTAGACCCATAAAACGACATCTTTAAAGATTGTGATTTGTTAATCGATGAATAAAGGATGAAATACCCATAAATAAAGTAATCAAATCCTATGCTTTTGAGAGTGGACCTACAAAATTAAATAGAATTGAACTAACGAGAAATGGAGTGTAGCCAACCCTTAAAGCGAAACATATAAACAGAAAATTGGGTCTACAAGCTGAGATATTTTTGGGTCATTGGGCGAAAAATTAAAGAAAAATAAATATTATATACAAAGAAAAAATGGGGCAAGCTTAAAGGTCACACAAAATAACCCTACATGAAATAATTATGGCAAACATTAGCCTGCGTCATGTGCCGCTTCTGTTCTGCCTAAGAACTAAACCCACTTCCAACTGTATTCCACTCATCGCCAATCGCTGTCTGCTTCCATTATCCACCACACCAATTTCTAACTTCCTTTCATAATTTGGTTAAATTACACATTTTATTTTATTTGTAATTCCTCGTAAAATTCCTTCTATTATTAATTTAGCTATTTTCATGAAAAATGAGATTAAGATCAATGTAAAACGAACTCTAAATTCAGTTGTAAGAATTTACCCAACATTTTTACAACCTTCTCAACTCAATCCCTATGCCAATTGTCAAGAAACCCTCATCTGTTCATACCTGCCATCAACTCATCTTCATAATTCCCTTGCCCAAATGTCGACTCCCCACCTATTAAGACCGCACGGATCATTAGGAAAATGACCGATTTTTATAAAATATTTAATGGAATGCTAAACAAATTTCAAATTATTTATAAAAAATTTAAATATACAGTAATTTTTTATCACATAAAATCTATATCAAGTTTTATAAACCTCTAAAAATCATTATTTTTTATATACAATTTTAAAAATCCTTTGTTTTCATGAATTTTTGAAATTGTAATATTTTCATTTTTAATCAGTTTTATTAAAAAGAGATAGAATTTATCCTGAGCGTCATTGTCTTCCATTATTCAACAGCGGCTAAGAATCCTACTGACTGATGCTCCGTCCATTTGCAGGGTAGCCAACGACGTTATTTCAAGCTTTTTGTTTGGCTGGATTCTTTGCCAGTTATTTCATTTATGCGCAAATAAGTTTTATGCACAACATAAAAGTTCAAAATTTATTTAAATTAAATACAGATGTTTAAAATTTACATATATCCATGACCGTAATATAAAAAGCTCACAATTCCCTTGAAGCAAATATATATATCTGTGAGATATTTTAAGAATGCCCAATTCCAGTTTGATTGGCTTCCAAACTTTGATGTGGCAGGTTTGCTATATGTTCAAACTTGGCTTGTATTACATGCTGGGTAATTAGGAAATTTTGCTTTTCGTTCATCTTCACATGCAACGGTCAAGATGTACGTCACCTACGGCCCATGTTTTGCCATTGTGAGGGAAACCTAATAGCGGTCGCATTAATATTATCTTTTCTTAAATTCAAATTACATGGTATGAAAATGACGTCGTTTCGATCTCTTTCGGCGAGAAATCTCAAATGTGCTTTGTGTTTTTCCACGATGGATTCTATTAAGAAATTTCCAGTTTTCTGTTCTTTTCATATACTACCACTGAGGCAAAATTCAGACTCAGCACGCCGACTCAACGAAATTCAGCCGCTAGAATAGAGCGTGTTGTCCACGCGGATATCGTACTGGCTGGTGGTGGTGAGTTGTGCAGTTATTAACTTGTCAGGTCGCGTGTTATGTTTACGGAGGGTGTGTGTTGGAAATCTTTTTATTCTTTTCATGTGATGTGCTGTCCCTCTCCGCAGGTAAGCACGTCATTTTCACGTAATTTGCTTTTTCTTACTTTTTAACAAAAAGAAAAAGAAATAATGAAATACGCACTCTAATTAGAAGCTCCGTTTAATGCCGGCAAAGAGAAAAGGTAATAAAGGACACGCCGCAATTGTGTCCACAAAAAACGACGACGGCCGTTAAGACAACCGCTCAGCATAAAAAGAAGAAGTTTGACCATATAATAAAGTGGACGGTCCAGTACACGCAAAAACCCTAATTTCCCGCCACGTCAGCCACTACGCTAGTCCACTGTTTGGCCACGATTTGCTTGTGGCATGATTCAGTTTGGCCAAGTTTAACATTGTGGATAAACTCAAATTGGGCAATTAGATAGAAATTAATATTTTAGAATCTGTACCCGAATCATAACAACTTGATAAAAATCTGTAAATACAAAAGAATTTAACTTATATTCAGATTAAATCGCAGAACAAGTAAAATAATCCATTTTAAAATTATTTATTATAATTTTAAAATATTTATACCTATTTTAAAAACAATACTTTTGTATTAGTTTAAAAGAAAAATAATAAATAAGGTTAAAAACACTTTTTTAATGCAATGCCATGTGAAGCGTAAATGACCTTTCAGTTGTCTGGTCGGATTGAAATGCAGAGGTAACATAAAAGAAACAAATCTATTTTTTCCAGTTCCATATAAAAGAAAAAGTGGAGAAAGGTAGATAAAAGGAAAATAATTTATTTTTTTATTCGTCTATTTCCTTCCAAAGTAGAAGGAAAACAAATACAAAAGATGCAATTTTACTGTTTAGTGGAAAAACCAAATGTACCCTTACGTGAAGCAACATATAGATGGATTTGCTTTTTTATTTTTGGTATATTTGATATATTTCTGAAGTGGTTATCATCAGAAAGGAATTTAGTGAATAATAGTCATAAATTATAGTTAAGCGGTGGAAGCTTTCACCAATGTGGAACCATGTTTCACGAGTTGAGTACAAGCCACGCCCACTGTAAAAAGCTGAACCACTTCTTAGGCGATGCACCAAAATAAAAATACGCTATCCCAATTCTGCCTCTTGTCGATTCTCTCGCCATTTCAATTTCAATTTTTTTTTATCATCCTTATATTTTCAAAATTTTGAAATTACCCTTTTGTAAATACTAAGTTCCTAAAATACTAATTTGAATAAAAAAAAAGTTATTAGAGTTAGTAAAGGTACATAAATACGATTTTGATTCAAATTTCATTTTTAATTCTGCTAAACAAGTTTGAAAGCAGAGTACCGGGGAAAATAGAACTGACGATCGGAACTGGCCAAAAGCCATCTCGGCTTCAAGTATTTTCTGAACTGGTTCGTTACGGGACAGCGGTTAACCTCCTAAAACCTTCACGATTATATTATTAATTTTTAAATATAATATCATATGATATAACTTACGATAATGTTGTTAACCGGCTCTTCGAACAATACGGTTTTTCAAAAAAATCTTAGATGATTTTAGAGTCAATATGGATAGAAGTGAAGGGCATACATGTGATAGCGAAAATGACGCTTTGAAGGTGTGTTAGGAGCCAAGTGGAGGGGGAAACAAGGACAAATGTCTGTTTCTCACCGTTGGCCAAGTACCGGGACGAGCACCATGTCATGGATTATATTTGCTAGCATAAATTAACTTACTAAACCTAATCACTCTTGACTAGACGCATCATCGCAATCATCTTAACTTCTTATCTATTCCTATACCATAGTATTGTTTTTGTCTAAATAGATCAATTTATTAAGAATTTCGAAATTTTTGTTTTAAATAGTATGATTAAATTTTCCTCTATCACCGATCAATTTAAAAGAGTTAACCACCGTTCATCTCTGGCAAAAAAAAAAAAAATGGTAATCTTAATGAAAGAGGGAGAAAAAATAAAAAAAGGAGGAAACTTTGAAAAATCTGAGCTCTGGGCATAGTCACATGCACGCCAAGTGCCGTACAGTTGCAGTGAAGGGACCCCACTAACTTCCCCTTACCTGGCATCAACTCTTACTTCTTCCATGGATCCCACTACTCCACCAATTCCATACTATGCTACTGCGCGTGTTTCCCACCTCCAACCGTCCGCGAGTTGTGCAAACTGGATGGAGTCCATACCATCAACCATGCTTTATTAGCATTTCTCTGCAAAAATTAACACCCTTATTCTTCTTTTTCTCTATATATTTATTTCCTTAATTCCTTGGGCTCTCTCTTACTTCACACAACTGCCTCTCTTTCTCATCCTTTCTTCCTCTTTCTTCCTCTTCTTTTTTTTTTCTCCGTGTAGAGAGAGAGAGAGTGTGAGGGCATCACCTTTTGGTACCAAGAGAGAGAGTGTGAGGGTTCTTTTTCTTCAGAGCTGGGCCCCTGATACTGCAAAATCCAGCAAATATCCAACTGGGTTGCTATCATTAAATCTTAACCCCGCAGCAAACCTCTTTATTTACTCTTATTCATCACCTCTTTCTTCTTGTTATCCTCCTCCTCCTCCTTACTTGGCTGGGTCATCCATGGCGGAGAGTTTAGACGACGGAGAGTTTTGGTTGCCTTCTCAGTTCCTCACTGACGACGATATGTTCATGGACAAGAAAAGGAATAATAACTTCGATACTCTTAAACATGGGATTGCTTGTGAAACTGACTGTTTCAAGAATTTCCTGCCATTCGAGTTCTGTCCTTTTGGGGTATCTTCGGATCTTAGTTCTCCTGTTGATTCGGTTATCGGTTCTACTGAAGAGAGCGATGAGGAGGACTACATCGCTGGTCTAACTTGCAAAATGGCTCGCTCCACTCTTGGAAATGAAAAGGTATTTTTATTTTTTCTTTATTTGTGGTATTATCATGAATTTTATCGACTGGTTTTGGAAGATTCTTATTTGCGTTGTACTGGTGTCACAGGATGGGGTTTTATCTGGCTCACCGCAATCAACGTTATGTGGAGTTGGAAATGGGTGCAGATGCAGCCCAGGTTCAAGCCGAGGAAGTCCTAATGGACTTTGTAAAGCATCATCACCGCCGGCCACTTGGGACTTGCTGCATGCAGCGGCCGGTGAAGTAGCGAAGATCAGAATGAACCAACAAGAACGCTATGATTGCTACAACAGTAACTACTACGGCTTCAACAAAGGACTCTTGGGTCCTCCCCGCAAACCCTCGCCTATCTCTGTTCCTCTGAAAAGTTCAAACCCTGATTTTGGGTTTTACAACAACCCGCAGCTTTCGCTTTCCTACCAGAAATTGCAGGCATCTCAAGTAAGCGTTCCAAGTTCTCTGAGTAACCGTTTATTCGTCATTTTTATTTTGTCAATTTACTAACATATGCTTTACTTGGTTATTTTTTCAGTTTCAACTGCTTAGACAACAATTAATGTTGAAGCAGCAGCAGCAGCAACAGAGAAATAATGATATATGGGGAAGGCAACCACAACAGCAAGCACAGCCAGTTGTCCAGAGAGGAAGGAATCACGGGACGACTTTGGGTTTATCTGCATCTGCTTGGCCAACTCTACAGCAGGTACAGCAACAGCGACAGAATCAAGGGATGCGTGCTGTGTTTCTTGGAAATCCTGGTAGCAAAAGGGAATGTGCAGGCACGGGGGTTTTCTTGCCTCGTTGTGTTGGTAACCCTACCGAATCTCGCAAGAAGCCAGGTACAGAGAGATTATCTTTCAGACTTTTGCTGTTTGCTAGTAGTATGATATACTTGAGTCTTGAATAATCTGTTGAAATTTAAGATGGTGTTTTTTAACTGAACATTACTTTTTCTTTTTTGTTAACAGCCTGTTCGACGGTTTTGCTTCCCGCAAGAGTTGTTCAAGCTTTAAATTTGAATCTAGAAGACATGGGTGGTTCTCAATCTCGTTTCAATGCAAGCTTAGTCCCAGATACTGGTTAGATTCTGCTTCTCTTGCTCTTGCTTTGGGCGATTCTCCCGAGTTATTATGCTGAAATGCCTAACATGTAACTTATCTATGATATACAGAAAATCTGCAAAGGTTTCGCAACAGCAATGCTGTTTCCCATCAGAAGCGCAGTCTCATGCCACAACAAGAAATCAACTGTGAATTGAGGTTACCGCAGGAATGGACCTACTGACCGACCCATCATTTTCATTTGGGGGGTTGCGTAGTCGTATTGTTTTGTTCTTTTGGTTAGAGTTCTTAGGAAAGTGAAAGGAGATTTGAAGGTTAATTACTAGAAAATAAGAAATATGCATAACGTTTTGTGTTCTCCAAGTAGGGGAAAAAGATAATAGTATTAGTATAGAAGAAATAGTGTTGGGTGAAAGCAGCAGGAGAAAAAAGGGAAAAAATGGTTTATCAAGTAAAAACTGAAAGGGAAGTTTTTTTTTGGGGGCAAAAAATAGGGTAAAATAAATTTTAACGTTTCAAAGAAATGAAGTATTATATGCAGGAGCAGGCGTTTGTTCGTTTTGTTTGGCTCAAGGGAAAAGAAAGTTGGGTTGGAAAGGATTCTCTGTGTTGTTTCAGATTGAGGCAAAAAATTGTGTTTTGCTTTTAATAGAGATTCCGTGGTAGATGACACAGTTCGAGACTTCGATTGTTCTTTGTAATGCTGTCATCAAAATGGGTATTTTTGCTAGTGTTTGTAAAATGCTTAATTGCAGCCATGTCCACCCACTCCAGTGGCCATCAACTAATAAATAAATGAAATGGGTTTTTGATTTGTCAAATTCTTCTCTCGTGTTATTGTATTTGTGTGCCGAGAAAATTAGTGGTATGATTCTTGTAATGCACCATTTTCGAAACTTGCAGGCGAGAGCATGAACTTGTCCATCCTGCTGATTTTTTGGAGCTATCACATGAAATTATTACAATTTTAAATATTTTCGGGAACAAATTCATTCAGTATGGGAAACTATCTAGTTGATTACAAGGGAAATAGTCGTAGGGAAAGAAGACAAATGGCATAGTGGATCGCTTAGCAATTAAGGATTTGCTACGACTTTTAACTCCAAATGACAGCGGGGCTTCCAGCTATATCAATGAAAGTGGGGCGTTCGCGTCCTAGCGCGTTCAAGACCGTCAGCTGAGAGCAGCTAAGGAAAATGCTGGTCTACTGTCAAAATCGTTCAAGTTAAAATAAAATTTACAGAAAGCTGTAATTTCATATTTCTATATAAGTCTGAAAGATATACGTCTTTAAATTGCATCAAGTAAAATGTATTAGGCAGCAAAAATACTAGAAGTTGTATGAATAAAAATGCACATTCAAAGCAATTCGAGAAGCCTTTTTGTTTATAACCATCTATTCCGTCAACCCCCATTTTAGCAAGCAGTGAGGAGGTCGGGGGTTGATGCGAGAATGGTTGGTTGGTGATACTTAGTTTGGAGCTTTCAGCAAGCATGTGGTGCGCACTAGTTGCGGCTAGTTGGGTAAAGGGCACGATTAATGGTTTCTAGGATGGGGAATTGCGCTTTCGAGTTTTACGCTCCACGTCGGTTGATGTGCCCCCACTGCCGTGGTCTTCGCTTTCCCTTTGACTTTCTACTCTATTCATATTTCCACTTGTAACCTAATTTGGTACCGCTCGTTTTAACTCTTTATAGTTGATTTTCTTTCATGTATACCCAAATAAATAAAAGCATATCTAGCCAAATTTTGTTTAAGTTTGCCAAATAATTAAGACATGCAATCTTTAATAATATGGACTTCAATTATGGAAACCTAGGCAAATAAGTCTATGAATTTGCATTGTCGGTCATTATCAATAGTGCAAATTACGGTCCTCCGCAGAAATGGTTGAAAATGCATATATTGGTCAGCGGGAACTTGATAAGGAGTCAGCTCAAAGGAAGCTTTAGATGAGTAGCCATCTGTTCACTTTATTCATTCCTTTTAAAATTCATATTGAACATCATTTTCATCTGTGAAAGTCCTAATGGAGCATGTTAATTATATAAAACAACTGGGTATGAACTGGAGAAGAGATGGTGAATGTTATGAAAAGTTGAAGTAAAGATGAGACATGAGGATGGGGCAGGGGTAGTGGGAAGGATGCTAAAAAATTCAAAGGGTTGCTCAACCAACCGAACGAATCAAATGCCAATCATTCCTAGAGACACGTCAACAGTTAGACATGAGTTTAGTGAAATTTACCAAATAATAGATGTCAGGAAGAACAAGTGTAGCATGATATGATATGTGATAGACGTGCTAGTACTCCCCATTATCTCAATCCCTAAGAACATTAGAGGAATTATTTACAACATCAACATTTGACTGAATATCCTCATTTTAAATTTTGAAAATCACACATATGCCAAATCAAATTGAAATTTGTTATGTACCAACCAATTCTATTTCATTTTAATTATTAATTTCAAATCAAATTGAAATTTTATTTCATTTTAAGCATCAATTTTTAATCAAAACTTATTACATTTTTATCTAAATACTAATTTTCAATGAATACTATCCCAAATTAAATATTAGATTTTTAATAGTTATACTAAATCAATAATGATTAAATTATTTTTAAATTTTGATTAAGCTAATCACATGAAATTATTACAATTTTAAATATTATAATATAAAAAAGCAAAGAATAATTTTTTGTATAGTTATATTAAATTAATAAAAAATCATATTGCTTATTTTAATCAAACTAATAATTCTAATATATTTTATATGTATGTATATATATGTATTAATTTATTGGAATTATTATTATTATTATATTAAAAAATTTAATCATTTTATATTATAATAAATTACGATAAATGATGAAAAAATAATTATTGTTACATGTACCAATACTCAATTGTTCATCCTACATAAAACATCAATAGAAAAAGAATATTATTTTGAATTCATTTACTATATATATATAATAATTGATAATAATAAGTAATACTTATAAAAATATATTATTGTCATGTGAATACTAATTGTTATTAATATTATAAGCATAAATCAATAAGGATCCCTTGGATATGAACTCCATAGGCTCCAGTACGTATATGGACTTGTAGAAGTATGTGCCTTTCATAGCATTTCCGTCTGCCATGATAATTGAGATAATCTCATTTTCGATTTGAGAAATTATCTTATTCATTCTCTTTTTGTTTTCTTTATTTTGTCCTTCTTCTTCTCTTCATCCTTCCCCTCCTCTTCTTATTTTCTCTTCTTCCACTTCTTAATTGTATCGTTTTATTTTTTTTTCTATTTAGTTATTTGTAATTTTTTTATTTTAATATATATATATATATATATATATTTGAATAAATATATATTATTTAATATATTTTGATTGTTCACTATTTTTTTTATTATTATAGATATATAAAAATAAATATATCTATTTTAATATATATATATATATATATATATATATATTTTTTTTTTTTATCATATGTATCATATACCACATGCATATTTAACAATATAAATCAAAAATTATTTATGTATTTACTAGTATATGTCATTATATATATTAATATATATATATATATATATGTATATATTATTCTATATTTATCAATATATACATTATTATATAAGTATTTATTAATATGATATATTAATATATATATAGTATATGATATAATATATGATATAATATATGCATATATTTACAAGAAAATATCATAATATATATATATATTTATTTATTTATTAGTATATAAAATATGATATATATTTGTTCACCCATATTTATCATGAAATAAAATCAATAAACAACAATAAACATAATAAAAAATACAAGCAAAAATGAAACAATACAATCAAATCATACAATAAAAAATTAAAAGAAGTTTATTAAGAAGAAGAAAAGCATGGAAGAGGGAAAGGAAGAGGAAGAGGAAGAAGCAAACGACAAAAGAGAGAAACAATTAGGTTTAGTTTAATTTTAATATTTTTTTTATTTTTTGAATGAAAATTTTAAAAATGTTTTAGAATCATAAATATATAGAGATAGTTTAGGCATTTCTAAATTTTTGTTAACTAGATTTAATAATTTTTTAAAGATTAAAAACTCTATCACCACTAATCACTATCCTCTATTGATTATTGATTGTCAATCATTATCACCTTCAACCATCATCACTATCATGATCATATACCTCCATCATTGGTTAGTTATTGATTATCATCATTACCTCCAATACCATTAACTAGTCATGTATTGTCATTATTGATTATTATTGGATCCTGGGAGTCTTTGATCTTGATTTCGATATTAACAACATGATTATGTTGCTAATGATGTGTTTTGATTGTTTTAGGTTGAAAAAATTTAGTTCAATTGTATTTTGAATGAATAAATGAACTTTTAATTTTTGGTTTGGGTATACCATTTTTCGACACGGTCAAACCACTTTGGTACCCATGTGTTATGACTATATGATAAGTCAAACTAGTGGCTTTTTTTTATAGTTTAGATAGTAACAATTAGTTTGAACATGCCACTTTTTGGTACGATCATATGCCTTGTGTATAGTATGTGTGTTTGTGATTTGTTTAGGTAGTAAGTATGTGTTTTGTGATCTGTTTGGGCTGTAGGCCTTGGTAAGAGCGTATTAATGGTTCATATAATCGTATGATTGCTCGTTGACCTACTAGTATACGCCTTCACATATAGACATACATATTTTGCAAATTGATTTTTATAACAATCATTTAAAAGATGTTTAATGAATATATTTGCATTTATTACCCTCCAACATCTTTATAAGTTAGAGAGTACAAAATATCAAGTTTCTTTTGGAGGTAAACTTTAATGATTCTAAGATAATTAATTTCAAATCTCTATATTTTCACTCAGTCGTTAAGTTATTATCTTTCTTGATTTGTTGCATTAATAATTTGAGGTTTTAGTGAGGGATTTTTTTTTGTATTAGGTTAATTTATTATAAATTGAGAGTTCTTTTTGAGTTTAATTATTATGAATATTTAAGTGTGATCACTGAAAAGACATTGTAAGAATTTTAGTGTAATTCTTAGGAAAATATTAAGATTTAGATTATTGAATTAAAGAATTTAGTTTTGATTCTTAGAAAGAAAAACCAAGTGTATTCTAATTATTGAATTAATTAATGAAAACTTAAATAATTATTTGAGTAAATGAATGTAGATATTTATTAACTGAACCATTATAAATTTCTTATATTTTTTCTTTCTACTCTTTCTCTACTTTATTGATTAATTAGTATCATTGTTAAATCTTTACAATTATTTACAATTTATCATTGAGCTTGTGGGGTTGTTGATATGTTTTTTTAATATTATTATTGGTACATCATGACTATGTAAGCAAAACATCATTATTAAAATAATCAAAAGTAATTTATAATTTTAGATATTTTTATTAAAAATCAGAAGATTAACTAAAATTGTAAAATACGTAAAAGATTTAATTAAAATTTCAAAATATTAAGTTATTGACATTGCATTTTTGCCCACTATGTATACGTGCTTAGTTACCTTTTTTTGGGTACGCATTGCAACTTGTTCCTTATTGGGATGACTTGATTCAGGTTTCTGTTTCCAAGATTAAGTTACATACATGAGTTTTATGCCACTATATGCCATTTGGACCTACGATATGACCGTCATTTGGCCTGTGTAAGGTGGCACCCTTGGTAGGCCTCCATGCATGTGCATGCTTAGTTGCCCTTTTTGGGTACGCGTTGTAACTTGTTTCCTTATAGGGACGACTTGATATGGGTTCCCGTTCCTAATACTAAGTTGCATACATGAACTTTGTGCACTCACATGATATTTGAGCCTATGGTATACCCATCGTTTGGCCTGTACAAGATGGCACCCTTGGTGGGCACACCTCCCAAGGCTCCTATAAATACCTTTGGGTATTAGCTTTACAATACATATTCTAGCATAGAATAACATTTTAATTCTAAGGCATAAGTTCTTTTGGGATTAAAATAACACATAATTAAATAATTAATTAGGATTAGTGACAAACTTGACTCATTAAAAATCCCTAAGCATTTTGGATTTGGAGAAGAAATTGCTAGCATTGATAGGTTTTCTTTCCTCCATTTTCCTTTCAATTTCATGTCACGTCCTTTAGCTGCATAACACACTCCTGTAGAATGATTATTAACTTCTTAACTGAGAAAGTCAATAATTATTCCATAAAGGATTCCATACATTCTGTAAATTTTTTTTTGCAATATAAATATATTCATAGTACTAGCATGCAAACTTATATTAATGCAAACCATTTATTGTTCTAGATTTATAACATCATATTTATGTCATTAAAGTTATAACTTACACATATTCATATTTTACATTTCTTTAGTTCTGCCTAACATACTTATTTGACTGCCAGAGTACTTTATTTAAATAGTTGCACGATAATTTATAATGATAGAAGTCTGAACGAATACTTAAACCATTTACCAATAAAATGTTGATATGTCCAGCTGCTTTACTGAGGTTTTGTTTCTGCAACTTAGCTTGATCCTGCATTTATCAATTGACAAACACTGAGAATAAACTCAGTGGTGCTAGTTAAAATTTAAAGCATTTATATTTCACAAAATGTTGATGCCAAGAAATCATTATATCAAATATGTCAAACAACAAGCATATTTTATTTTCATAATATGCCATAAAAGTATATATTACTTAGCACGATTGTGATAAAATTTCAATCAGAAGTAATATTCAAGAGCAGTTGATTTATATAATCATATCATGGATTCATATCATAGTATGTTGTATGTCATAAAATATGAACGGTGCATATTTATGAGAATGCATTATGCTATGCATTCTCCCTCTTATTCCCTGTTCATCATATTATTTAATGCGCATTTACTGGGTCTTTCATTATACCATAACTTTGATTCTGAACATATGAGCTCATTTAATTTAAATTCAATTTCTTTTATATTATGATAATATATTATTTTATTCTTGTAAGAATTTATATCATTGTGCCCAGCATAATCATTTAGCCTTTTTCTCGTATCACATCATATTCATTTTCTCCTTATGTCACCATGTCATGCTATATCATGTTTATGTTAAATGCTTTATGTTCATGATATATATAAAATGCATAATTAAATTAAATTATTGTAGTGCTATTGCATTACCAAACCTTTACCTCTTAGATCATTTAATGATCGAGGACTTTAAACATTCTAGCACAAACCTGGTATATCTTTCCCTTTGTTAATATCCTTCGATGATTTGTGAATATTTTCCACTAATTTACCTATTTCATAATCAATATTAATCTTTTATTAGTAATTAAATTCATCTTTGATTCTTCCTATATTTCTAATTATAGCGTAAATCAATAACATTCATAATTCATCTTAATAATAACTTATTTAATCATTTTATTCTATTTATTCCCGTATTTCTACTATGACTTATTTATATTTATTATTTGTTTTGTATTTTTAATACCTTAAAACTATTTTCACTAGTTATATGTTTAAATAATATTTTACCTTTAATTAAAGTCTCAACTTCTACTTTATTTTTTTTTCTACTAATATTTAAATAAATTAATACCACAAAAAACTTTATTACTCTCAATAACATATAACTCTGTGTAACTTGTCACACCCAGACCGGGTGTGCCATGCTCCCGTAGGATAGTTAATGACTCCCAAAGAAAGAAAATCATTAACTACCCCACAAGGGATAAACCATCATCTAAATTTATCATGCATGTGATGATAATAAGTAATGGTAAGCAAGCAAAATAAATGCAGAGCATATCACGACATATACATCTATTACAATCATTGCCAACTAAAGGATGAATAATAAATGAACATAATTACATCCTATTCTAAGTCCCTGTCTTCACATATCCTTGCTGAATGGTTGTCTTGGGATCCGCATTCCTTACGCTGCTACTAACCTGCGTCCATCAAATGACGAACGCTGAGTAATTTACTCAGTGGTGCTACTATCATAATTAAACAACAATATAAGGAAAGAACAATATATGGCAAACCTCTTTACCAAATAAGGAGCAGGCAATTACCTGCAATACATAAACATCTCCTAGCATGTCCTCTACGGGACAATACTTAGGTCATAGTTTTATGGTTAGCAATTCTCTAACACATCATTAATATTGATCGCACAACACATACAAGACAACTCATATAGCCCATTATAGGTAGATCATATC
>CANYBF010317990.1:0-24242 GCA_948192965.1 Dalechampia spathulata
GGCATTTCCAAAACCATTCAATTTCATTAAAAACCATTTAAACCTTAATGATTTTCGGCTAAACCAAATCAACACAACAATCTGCCGAATATTCAAGTAAATGTTCTGATTTCATTAAGTCATAAATCCATCAAAACTTAACATATTCAATCCGTATAAATCATCACAATAATAACAACAAACCAAATTCTTCTACCTCCATTCGGCCAAAGTTATCATCAGTTATAACTTTGCTGAAATTACTGCACTAACTACCATATTCTCACCTGCCAATTAACACAAAGAATTGTTTAAACCTTCCTTAATTTCCTCCACCGAAATCATCAATCCATCCTCCTCTGAATTCTCGCAATCCCTGACTGTTATATACATTAACCCACGCATATTCATAAGTTATTTCCAACATTAAATCAAACAAACTTAAGGTTAGAAATAGAGAATGATTCGGCTATTTCCAAAATAATAACCAAACCCGAATTGATTTAAAGAATGGAACTTACCGGTTTTGAAGAACAAAAGAAAACACGGTTTGATGAAAGAAAAGAGTCTTCGGTTTTCCTTAGATAATCATGAACAAAGAAACTACACTTTGGTTCCAGCAGATTTCGAATCTTGATTGCATAAAACCGAAACAAAACTCTAGAAAAATAACAGAAGCATTCGGCTTCTTAAAGATTAGGAGAAGGAGTAGTTGAAATACATACTGATTAGTAAAGAACAAGGATCATCAATGGAGTGGTTAGGCATTTAAAGCAATGACAAGGATACGAAATAGAAGATAACACATGAGAGGAAGAAGACAATGAAGAAAAAAATCGAAGAAGAAGAAGGAAAAAGAAAGGGGCGGCTGGAGAAGAAGATAAGTAGGGCTATACCATTTAATTGAATAAAACAATATCCCTTAATTTCAAATAACCATTTGCCAACTTCACCACGTATTTAGCCCTCTTTTATTTTTAACCATATAACATAATTAACATTTTAAACCCATAAAACTCTATATCAAATCCGAACCCACCATCCTCCATAAATTTATATTATTTAATTTGTATTTTATTTCCATAATTTCATAATCTCCAAAACTTCAATTTAATTGCAAACCTTATCTTATTCTATTAAATTCTTAATCTAATTTCTTAATCTCAATTAATTATTTCTCTTCTTAATCTAATAACTTTCCATCACAGTATATATATATATATCCATAATATATAAATTATAAACCTATTTAATACTAAAATATAAAACATATACACTTCTATCTTACAATTATTAATGCAATAAATAATAATTCTTAAAACACAACCTACTAAAATATTATCACTTAATTTTAAAGCAAACTTCTCAATTTTTACTCACCTCTATCGTCATTATTTAATTTTAACGTCCAAAAATAATTTTATTCTAAAATTTTCAAAATTCACATATAGCTAGATAAAGTTAATGTGAGCATAAAAGTCAAAACCGTTTATTAAAATTCAATGCATATAACTCCGAGACGAAGTTTGAGTACTGTTTTCCATCAAGTTAGGGGTTTGCGTCAGAAAAATAAAATACCCCTTTTTCAAGCTTAAATTGCATTTTCAAATCATCATACTCACTATTCCATACCATAAGCACATTATTAACATAGAAATATCATCATAATATTAATTTATAAAACGAAATGCAGGATGTGACATCCCTTGTGTATTCTAGTGCACAGAACACCTCAGAGCTAGTGGGGCCCACCATGGTGCCTGGCGGGACCTGCCACTCATTTTCTTATTCTGAGTGTTCTGTACATACAGAACACACTTCATTATTGCTAACGGAAGGCAAACCACTCGAAATGTAAAATGTTGCATTTTTGACATTAGGTACTATTCACCATGAATAGTACACTGGTGGGGCCCACTACTTTCACCAGCTTATTCTGTGTATTCTGTACTTACAGAATACATTTTCCAACTGCCTTATGTAGGGCACACCCCATGGTATCGTAAATACCATATTCTGGACCGCCACGTTGTGGGGCCCACCTAAAGCATTAGTGGGGCCTGCTGCTCCCATTAGCTTATTCTGTGTATTCTGTACTTACGAAATACCTCTTCCAACTGTCTTACGTAAGGCACAATGCTCGGCATCACAAATGCCACATTCTGGGACCTCCACGCTGTGAGTCCCACTTAGGGCATTAGTGGGGCCCATTACCCCTATTAACCTATTCTGTATATTCTGTGCATACATAATACATTTCATACCTGCCTACGCATGGTAACATACACATAATGCAAGATATTACATTTCAGACCCAGGGTACTATTCACCATAAATAGTACATAGGTGGGGCCCACCACCTCTAATAGCCTATTCTGAGGGTTTTGTATGCACAAAACACCCTCCATACGTTGCCTACGCTAGGCACAGTGCTTGGCATGCTATATGCCACTTCTGGGCCCGCTACGCTGTAGGGCCCACCTAGGGTACTATTAGAGCCCGCTGCCTATTTTGCCAATTTTGAGTGTTTTGTATGTGCAGAACACATATTCACTGATGCCTATGCAAAGCATGACCCACGACATCCTGAATGCCACATTAAGCCAAACTCGGTGTTCGGAGCCGAATTTGGGAAAACTTAAAACTACAAAGTGACTCAGAATGTCGTTTGCATCTTCGTGGATCTATGGCTCACATCCCGTTTCGCCCATACGAGGCGGAGCGCATAGGTCGAAAACGCAACATGCGTAGCGCATAGCCCTATAGGCTATGCACGTTGCATAGTAAAGACATTTGGTCGAGAGCCTTCTCGAGATAGAATTTACAAAGTTGTTCCCTACGTTGAATAACACTTATAGGCTTAGGGCGCACGTCCCGAAGTGATCACAGTGGGCCCTACGCAATGGGTTCCAAACTATATGTTGCGCATATAGACCTATGTGCGTAACATATAGACTATGTGTTGCGTACATAGCCCTATATATGGCGCACATAGGTTTAAAAATTTTCACATTCGGGCGAAAATTACAAAATTGCCACGCTTAAAAATTGCTCTATAAATATAGAGCGGGGTTCATCTGAAAGGATCCCGAATTTTGCTCCTGAAGCAACCTAAAACTCTACCAAAATATTTTTAAAATTAATTAAACACTTAATTAATTTTTCTTAGGGATTTAGAGATAAATTGGCTCTAGTTAGGCTCCCTAAACACGTAAGGAAAGAAGATCTACGAAGGAAAGCCACTGCTTAGAGGTAATTCTTCTGATTTTTCTCATTTTCTTTCATTTTTTGAAAATTTTTCAAACTATATGCTGCGCATATAGATCTATGTGCACCATATGTAGCACATGTGTGGCACACATAGGGATATATGCTACGCATATAGCCTCCAATTTTCAAAGAAAACCCCATTTTTCTCCCAGTTTTCACCGGTTTTCTTCCCGATCTTGCCAATTCCAGGCTTTTCCATGCCTTAGGTGCCTTGGATTTGCCCTAAATCTTGCTGGATCTGAAATAATTTTAACTTTAAAATTATTTTTCATGATTTGGATGCAAATCCATGAGCCAAAACCTGGTTTTGGGTCCGATATACCTAGATGAGGGTCGGATCTAGGGTTTCTGCTGAAAATTTTTTGATTTTGCTTCGATTTTTCAAACTGTATGCGCCACATATACATCTATGTGTTCCACACATACCCTATGTGTGGCGCACATAGATCTATGTGCAGTGCACATAGATCCCAGTTTTCACAGAAAAACCCGGTTTTAACCCGAACCGCTTCGGTTTTGAATTTACCAGCAACTCCAGTAGCTTTTCCGTGCACTTGGGGTTCTGGATCTATCAAAATTCTCCAGATTTATTTAATTTTAACCTTAAAATTAATTATTTCAATTAATTGCTTAATTAATTGTTTTTATCATCAAACCGGAGGCCGATTCGTGCTCAAAATAAGGTACTGTCTTCATTAACGTTGCTGGATTTTGTCTGTATTTTAATTTTGTATTGATAGATTTGATTTTCTTGTAGATCAACCAACTATGTGTGCCACACATAGCCTATGTGTGGCACACATAGTCTGATGCGCGACACACATAGTTTACATTTTTCAAGAAAAATCATATTTTAGGCCGTATTTTCACCATATTTTGACGTATCCAGTGGTATTTGAGTCTCATAGTGGCTCAAGTATTCTGCACTTATCATAAAAAAAATACATTTAATTAATTTTGGCCTCAAAATTAATTTTTATTAAAATTATTTTGCTAAAAATTATTTTGCTAAAAATTATTTTGCTAAAAATTATTTTTATTAAAATGAATTTTCATGATCTGGCTCTTGTTTATTCTTATAATTATTGCCTAATAATTGCTGGATTTTGACCCTTGGTTCATACTTTTAAATGGTATTGGACTGGTCAAATAAATCCAAAATTCATTTGCTACTAATGAATTTATTTGTGTATTTTTGCATATTAATCCATCGCGCATTTTGGATCGTGTAACTCGAGCGAAAAAAGGGGTATTACTTAATACCCCAAGAAATATGTATGCAAGGACAATTTTGTAATAGGGTAGAATTATTTAATTCGGTCTATAATAATTCCCCTTATCTCGTGTGTACCCCTAATTTCCTCGATTTCCTTTCACCGGCCTTTATTATTTTTCGCTCGTGAATGTTTTATATTTGCTCAAATATATTATGTCATTCATGTCACATGCCACGTCACATGACATAAGCATATACTACTATGCATGCCATGTATATACTGTATGCCATTACATATTGTATTTTTGTATGCATATACGTATAAATACACTAATACGCAAACATGCCAATACGCAATCCAATATGTGCAATCAATCAATATGCCTTGCCATGCATATATATACCATGCCATGTCATATAACATGCCATGTCGTATGACCATAACGTATGTCACACCATATGCCATACACATATTATGTTGAATACACATTCACATATGCACCACTATGGCATGTCATATATATTCCATGCCATACATCATTTAACATGCCATGCATATGGTATGCTACACACTATGCCATGTCATGCATATGCCATGATATACATCATTTCACATCCCATGTCACATGACACAAGCATATTCTACTATGCATACCATGCATATACCATGCCATACATCATTTCACATATCATATATATGTCATGTTGTCATGCATATAACTCACATATAATGCATATGGTACGTCATCCACTTCACATGCCATGCATATGGTATAATGCCACACATTTAATATATCATCCATGTAACATGTCATGCATATGTCATGCCATACATCATCTCACATGCCATGCATATGACATGTCATTCATTTCACATGTTATGCATATGATATATCACACATCATCTCATATGTCATGCATATGCCATGTCACACAACCATGCATATGCTTTGCATACGTCAAATGCTAAAACAATCCCTAAAATGTTAACGCATAACGCTATACGCCATCTTATGTGCCTACATATCATGATTAGGTTGCCATATTTGATATGTCATTCACGCTCACATGTCATGCATATGCCATGCTACTTTATCGCTTCTATGTATGTCATGCATATGCCATGCCATCCAAATGCCATATAGCATTATATGTCATTCTACGTGCAACCTTGCAACGCCAAATCATATATCGCATTGTATGCTTACAATTACGCTCGTATGCTTGCTTGCTTAAGATAATTAATCCCAACTATAATGGTAAAATCGATTTTGGAAACTCATAGAATAGATCTCCACCACCTGAACTCAATCTCTGAAGGGTTTAACTAGCACTCATGCTATGGGTCGATTGGACCAATCCGGAACCATCCGGTGGTGACTCCCTTACGACTCTTTTGAGTCTGTATCATTCCTTAAGGAAACCCCTTAGGAAGACTGTGCTTTCACTCTAAGTATGGTCTCCAGTCCGTGACTTTCATAAGCCTCACTCTGGGCCCTGACAGAAACTGGCGCTCATAGTGGCGACTCCACTTGGGACATCATGACGAAAGAGTGGTGGCATCTAAGAGTTTCCATATCAATTTTCCCATCATAGTTGGATTAATTGTATGCATCATAATACTAGTTCGTGTCTGCATACACCATATAACCTCCCGTGTCAAGCCGGTGATTGTGGGTGAGGGAGTACCCTGGACTCCATTCGACTCCTTGGGAAAACACATCTGCCTTCACCACTCGCTGTACTATACTGATAACCATCGATGATTCTTGACAGATAGATGCAAGGTATAGTCCTATATCGATGATTCCATTTGGTTGGATAGGTTGTGGACAATGTGGTGGGAGACCTTAGCCTGTTCTCAAAACTGGACTAAAGCCCATGTAGTAAGCCTAGCAACATTCCACACTAGGACCCTTATTGCATGCTATGTAGATCTTTTCCTTATCGTGTGAGTGGTTTTGCATAGACCCAGCCTATTTTTCCTCCCACATATTGCTCTGCTAAGAGTTGGAATCCTTTCATGATTCCATATGGTTGCACAACCTCACGCTTATTCCATGAGTGTAATCTTATCATAACTATATGATCATGCCCGTATTGCTCTGCTAAGAGTTGGAATCCTTTCATGATTCCATATGGTTGCACAACCTCACGCTTATTCCACAGGCGTACTCTTATCATAAAAATATGATCATCCCGTATTGCTCTGCTAAGAGTTGGAATCCTGTCATGATTCCATATGGTTGCACAACCTCACACTTATTCCACGGGCGTACTCTTATCATAAGAATATGATCATGTCTGTATTACTCTGCTAAGAGTCAGAATCCCTTCATGATTCTGTATGGTTGCCCAACCTCATACTTATTCCTTGGGTGTACTCTTATCATAACAATATGATCATGCCTGTATTGCTTTGCTAAGAGTTGGAATCCTTTCATGAGTCCATATGGTTACACAACCTCATGCCAATTTCATCGGCATTCTTTTATCATAGCAATATGGTTAGGTCAAAATGCAGTAGGGTTTTCACCATAATCCCTCATATGATCAGGCAACAATCAAACCATTTGCTTGCCTATTCAAGAGAATCACACCTTGAGTTCCCAGTGTAACTCCAGGTTAGTATTCTACCTAGGGCAAGAGAACTTGAATTTACCAATTCTCGTGGAGGTATAATGTTGGAAGGGAGTGCTACTGCATGCTACATGTTCGCTAACCTTTTTATGTTTTCTTTCCTAACACGCTTACATGCATACTCATGCAATTCTCTAACAAATTTCACTTTTGCAGCCATAACGCTGGATGTTTCCTAGCATAGGTCATGCATACATCCTATGTGACGCATCACGTGCACCCATGCATACGCATGCTAATTTGCTTTGTTACAGCTATAACATCGCATATTTCCTAGCATAGGCCACGCATACATCCTACGTGTTGCATCACGTGCATCATGCGTAATCGCATATGCATACTCATGCATCCATGCTAACCTTTTTCTATCATGTACAGAATCATGTCAGACTCACAGAATGCCAGGAATATTGCATCCTCATCTAATCCTCCTTCTCTAACATTGGATGAGACCACTCTTATTGTAGTTTAGAAGCTTATCGACCAATCTATGGCCAGGCTTCTGAATGAAGACTTCAAGACTCTCCTGCAACAGTAAATCCGGGAGGCTCTTAGTCCTGCTGAATTCATCACCTCGCCAGCTCTAATCAAGGAAAAGGGGAAAGGTGTCAATTTGTATGACATTGAGACTAATGATGATGTCTCACTCTAAATGCATGATGTTTGGAAAAATGAGACCATTATCTTGGAGCAGAAGATTAAATAGCTACAGTCCATCATGAAGACCAAAGGCATGGGAACTGATCTGGATTTTGATGAGTTCTTTATCTGTGCTATCAAGGGGCTACCTGCCAAGTTCAAGCTCCCTGATGTTCCTAAGTATAATGGGGTTGGGGACCCAAAGAACCATTTGAAGACCTACACCATGCTGATGAGCACCATTGACTTATCAGATGATCAAATAGTCTGGCTCTTCTTCATCTCACTGGAGAGACCAGCGCTAGCCTGGTATCATAGTCTAAACAAGGCAACCACGACTGAGTGGAAGCCTCTTTGTACTACCTTCTGTAAATAATATGGGTTCAAGGCCCGATTTGATGTAACCTTAATGGATTTGGAAATGGTTAAATAAAAAGCTAATGAATCTTTTATGGATTACTTCAGTCGTTGGATGGACAAGGCTGCACTGGTCTGACAGAAGCCATCTGAATCATACATGATCAATAAGCTTATCATGGGGTCACTGCCACTCTACCAAGATAGGCTGAAATATCAGACATATGTATCGAGCAAACTGAGGGTAAGAAAAACTGCCACTCTACCTTTGAGGACATCTACTCAGTAGGATAATGTATCGAGCAAACTGAGGGTAAGAAAAAGGAGCTCCCCTTTCCTAAACCCAAAACCATAACCTGCACACAAACACAACCAAAGCCTCATTACACCAACGCCCTGCAAATACCAAAAATCAATGCCCTGGAAACACCAAATCCTACACTCTGAAATGCTACACCATCCCGGAGATTTTCAGATCTTGGAATGCCACTCTCCAAGGTTTTCAGGTGTCTCTTCAAAGCCAAACTCATCAAGCCACTTGAGCCCAACTTCAAAACACCACCCCCAGCCTTGGTGGATACCAAAACCTACTGCCACTATCACCAGCACCATGGTCACAACACTGATGACTATTGCTCCCTTAGACTGGTCATTCAAAACCTTATTGACTCTGGCAAGATCGAAGACCCTGAGAAATCCAAGCCATCTACTAAGACAAACCCACTGCCCAACTACCACAAAGCCAACCGTACCTACATGCTCCAATCAGGGTTGCCAGAATCCCTGGTTTTGAACTCCTTTTCTCCCCTTAGTAATGGGAAGACTGCTCAGTTGCCTACTATCACTTTCTGCCCCAGTGGTGGATTTGACATTGGTGCCATTGACATATGGTACGAGAGCTCTAAGGATGAATTTGTAGCTACTCAGAAATCCTCCAAACCTGAAGTATTGGACACACAGGCTTCTGATAAGGGTAAGTTGGTAGAGACTCCCAAGGTAGCTAAATTGGTTCCCAAGTAGCCCAAGTAGTAGAAGGGGTTAGGTGCCAACAAAATGTCCTCTCGGGTCCACAACATGACCCGTAATGGCAAGGTCTTCACTCCTCCCGACCTTGGGAAGAAGCTGAAAACTCCTAAGAAGCCGACTAAGGCTAGGCCCATTAGGGATGAGGCTGGTCTAAGCATTATTCTAGCTCCACAACCAACTAATCAGGTCGCTCAGCTTGATAATGTCGTTAGCAAACAGCTGAAGAAGACGCAAGCCAACATTAGCATTTGGGACTTGATGCTATCCTCCCAACAGCATTGACCAGCTATCGTCAAGGCACTCTCAAGCATGAGTCAGTTGGTGAATCGGGAACTACCTTTCAGCATGATCACTTTCTCTGATGTGGATCTATCAACTGAGGGAATCTGCCACAATAGAGCACTCTTCATCAAGGTGAATATCATGAACTTCTCCACCCCTTATGTCATGGTGGATGATGGTTTTGGCATCAATGTGTGCCTGCTTAAGGTACTACCCAATCTCGGGATTCAACTTTCAGACTTGAAGCCCTGCAAGACCATCATCAGAGCATATGATGAGTCCAAATGGGAGGTTACTGGTACCTTCACAACTATTGTCACTATTGGGCCCATTGAATCAGTGGTGGAATTCACTGTTTTGGACATTCCGGTGTCATTTGCATTGCTCTTGGGTCGACCATGGTTCCATCCTTTGGGAGGTGTGTGGTCCACCCTACACTAGAAGATCAAGTTCCCACACAACGAAGGTGTGGTTACTATTGCTGCTGATGATGAGGTAGTTCTAGCCTACATCAGAGAAGATGTTCCTCTCATGACTGGTTTCCAGATCACTATTATCGGGGAACCTAAATCTAATTCATACCAACCGAGTCCCGCTGTGGAAAACATGATGCACATGATGCACTACATGCCTGGCATGGGTTTAGGCTGACATCAATAAGGTCTGATTGAATTTGATATTCCTACAGCCATGTGGGAAGAGAGGTACTGCATTGGGTTTGATCCTTACACCTCAAATAAACAAGAGGAATGTACAATGGTTCTCTTCATTGAGGGAGAGACTGAACACGATCATACTCCTGAGTTGCTTAACTCAGATGACTTCTTTAAGCAATAGTTTGCCATCTTTGGTGATGTTTGTGACCTGTCAGCCTTGGTAGCAGCTGGAAAGACTGCTGCTTCTTTTTCCATCAGCCCTGATGAAGCTTTCTAGATTTTTCATGATGTTGCTGATTTCACCACTGGCCATCTGGAGCCAGAATGCACTATAGTCACTACACTAGGGTCCAAGCTACAGAACTTGGATGTTAAAGACCTGATGCTACCAAAGGTCTACGAGGACATAACCACGCTAGTGGATAGCACCTTCGAGGAGCTTTTGTATGAGGACACCGATGTCCCTATTTCTATACTTTTTAATGATGATGTAATCCCATCTAAGTATGAAGCAATAAAGAGCAACTTTGCTTATGTTTATGAAGTGTATTCTAATGGTATTGTTCATGAGCATGAGCATTACATGAGCCTTTTTGACATTAACGCATCTTGCATCAAAAATGTTAACATTAACACAGATGACAAGCCATGTCTTCTCTAGATCATATCAGACTTGACCTCTAAAGAGAGAATAAAAATAATCAGCGCATTGAAAAAGCACATAAAAGCCTTTGCTCTAGGCTATGAAGACATGCCGGGTGTCGACAGATCCATCGCAGAATACAGAATTCCTACCAAGCCGGGGTTCAAGCCAGTTAAGCAGAAGCTGCGGCACCTCCAACCAGAATGGGCACAGAAAGTCAAAGAAGATGTCCAGAAGTAGTTGGATGCTAAATTTCTTGAGGTGGTTGACTATCCAGAATGGTTGGCCAATGTGGTTCCAGTTCCAAAGAAAGACGACAGGGTCAGAGTCTATGTAGACTACAGGGATCTGAATAAAGCATGTCCAATGGATGACTTTCCTTTACCTCATATTGATGTGCTGGTCGATAGCGCAGCCGCTAGCACTATGTATTCCTTTGTCGATGGATTCTTGAGATACAACCAAATCCTGATAGCAGTTACAGATAAGGTGAAGATAGCTTTCATCATAGAATGAGGGACCTACTACTACAAGGTCATACCCTTTGGCTTGAAGAACGCAGGTGCTACCTACCAGCGAGCCACAACAACATTGTTGCATGATTTGATCCACATGGAGGTCGAAGTCTATGTGGATGACATGATGGTGAAATCTCTCACTAGAGGATAACATACAGCTGCTCTTAATAGATTTCTCATACACGTTGAGAAATATGGACTCAGGCTAAACCCAAAGAAATGCATATTTGGGGTGACATCTGGCAAGTTGTTAGGCCACATTGTCAGTCAGAGGGGTATCAAAGTGGATCCTGACAAAGCAAAGTCAATCATTGAGATACCTATTCCTAGAACTGAGACTGAAGTTAGGAGATTCCTGGGACAGCTCCAGTACATCAGCAGATTCATCGCCAAGCTCACTACCATGTATGAGCCTATCTTCAAGCTTTTGAGGAAGAACCAACCAACGGTTTGTGATGAGAACTGCCAGTTTGCATTTGAAAGGGTAAAGCATTACCTTTCCAATTCGTCGATTCTACAAGCACCTCAATCGGGAAAACCATTGCTACTCTATCTAGCCTTAGAAGAGGAGTCAATGGGTACTATGATGGCTCAGGTGAATGAGGCCGGGGTTGAGCATGCTGTCTACTACCTGAGTAAGAAGTTATTGCCAACAGAATGCAAGTACAAAACTGTTGAGAAGCTATGTATGGCTATAGTCTGGGTCACCAAAAAACTTAGGCATTACTTCCAATCGTACCAAATATAGGCAATCTCCAAGGTTGATCCTATGAAGTACTTATATGCAGCTCCTTCACTAGTAGGAAAACTCTCCAGGTGGCTGATCCTATTGTCAGAGTTTGATGTACAGTATGTCACTACCAAGGTCATCAAAGGCAGAGTGATCATCGAATTCTTAGTATCCAGACTGATGGATGACTCTGAGACTTTTGAACTGGACTTCCTAAATAAGCACTTGAGGGTAGTTGATGTCCAGAAATGGTAGTTGCACTTTGACGGCACAGTCAACAGAAGAGGTGCAGGCATAGGAATTATGCTAATCACTCCGGAAGGTGAGCTAATAATGCTTTCAAAGCGACTAAGCTTCTCAGTCACCAATAATATGGCTGAGTATGAAGCATGTCTCTTCGGGCTAGAAGCATTGTTGATGATTGGTGCCCAGGATGTACCAATATTTGGTGATTCGATACTAGTCATTTACCAATCCACGGCTGAGTGGGAAGTTAAAGAGGAAAAGCTCAAGCCTTATGTTGAATACATGAAGCTCATGGTCCACAATTTCAGCTCCTGTCAATTTATTCACATGCTGCGTGAAGAGAATCAGATGGTCGATGCCTTGGTCATACTGGCTTTAGTCTATGAATGATCGTAGAGTCAAACTCAACCTGTATTCATCGAACAGTCAAAAATTCCTTGCTATTTTGGTGAACAGGTTATGACACTAGACCAACCAGATGAGATCCCATGGTATGTCGATATCATGAACTTTCTAAAGACTGGTACTTACCCAGAAGAAGCCAACAGAATTGATAAACTAGCTCTATGTAGGTTGGCAGCCAACTTTACCTGGCACCAGGGTGTCCTCTATAGAAGAACAACAGATGGTCTACAACTACGATGCATATCGAGGAAGGAGATTGAATCAGTCATGGAAACGGTACACGCTGGTGTATGCAGTCCCCACATGAACGGATTCACGCTCTATAGGAAGATCCTACGCCAAGGATATTTCTGGCTCACCATGGAGACTGACTATATACAGTTTGTATGGAGATGCCATGAATGCCATATTCATGGGGATTTGAGTCACCTACCACCAGTCGAATTGCAGAATTTGACAATGCCCTGGCCATTTTTAGCTTGGGGAATAGACATCATGGGCGAGATTCATCCTAACGCGTCTAATGGACATTAGTATATACTGGTAGCTATAGGCTACTTTTCTAAATAGGTGGAGGTAGAATCCTACAGTAAATTGGGGGCAAGATAGGTTGCCAAGTTTATAAAGAAGAATCTCATATACCGATATGGGGTGCCGTATCACTTGGTGTCAGACAACGAAGTACAATTCCAGGCCCAAGTTGCAGACTTTGCTGGAAAAATATAGGATTGAGCATCATCGATCCTCTTCTTATCACTCTTAAGCTAATGGGGCAGTCGAAGCGGCTAACAAGATGATCAAGCGCATCTTAGCCAAGATAGTACGGACTTATAGAGACTGGCATGAGCAGTTGCTATTCGCACTATAGGGTTATAGAACCACTGTAAGGAGTCCTACGGGTGCTACTCCCTACTCTCTTGTTTACGGGACAGAAGCCATATTGCCTATCAAAGTAGAGCTAAAGTCACTTTGTGACATTCTAGAGGCTCAGTTGCCAGAAGCTGAGTGGAAAAGAGCTAGGTATGAATAACTGGCCACTATTGATGAGAAGCGACTGTAGGCTCTCTATCACTTACAGCTATATAAGAAATGCATGATAAATGCATTTAACAAGAAGGTCAAACCTATAGCCATACAGGAAGGTGATCTAGTCTTGAAGCAAGTCAGACTGGCTATTCGTGACCCTCGTGGGAAATTCAGACCCAATTGGGAATGCCTATTCCTAATTAAGAAAATCCTCTCTAAAGGCACTGTTCGCATCTCAGATTTAGAAGGTAATGAATTTTCAGAACCTATCAACCTTGACCAGCTGAAGAAGTATTTTATCTAGAGTAGAGGGCAAAAGAAAAGGTAAAAACAAAAATGAAAAGCTTGGTGAGCTGAAAACCTACATAGGTGGTTCACGTAAAAGTTAAGGCAAAATGAAAAATGTTCACTCGATGAGTTGAAGATCCACTTGGACGACTTATGCAAAAATCAGAGCTCTTAAAAGAAAAAGGAGAGCATTAAAATAGTTGATCAGAAAATCTCGCACAAGGCTGGTTAATAACAGAGGTTGAGTCTGATGCACATCTGGAACTTCTGTGTTGATTTTAACATTTTCATGTGAATGCTTTAATCTCATTAATGCAAATGGAATGCATGTTCATTAACTTAGCCATAAGTAATACAAGTTGTAAACACAAAGCATTATCATCCTTTATTACATATTGTTGCTTAACAATATCTTGTAGTACAGGATTCAAGCTTGGCGCAGCACCTACAGCTTGTACTCATCATCAATGGCAGATCCAACTCCAGGAATTTCCACCAGCACTACTCGACGACGAGGCCAAGTCCTCTCCACATGGTCCACAAAGCGAGGCACTAGCCTTCCTCCTTTAAACTCCGTCAAGTGAGGTATGATCTGATGATGGCCATACTGACGACAGATCCTAGCAGGACTGTAGTGCGTACAACACCTGAATCCCGGCAGTGGGATACAATATATGTAGGTCATTACAGTCACATGCTATATGTGCCACCAGGGACAACTCCACCTGATCTCGCTCTCAGGTCGGGTCCCCATCCACTCAATCCAGCCTTGGAAAGACATCATCCTAACGTCACTGAAGGCATAGCCCTTCCGTATATGGCTATGAGGAAGGTATCTCTGCTGGTCCCCAGCCGGCGTCGTCAGGATCTCCAGCTTCTCTTGAAGCCATATCTGTAACAAAAATAAAATAAAATAAAAGCTCTCTGAGTTGAAAATCTTGCACAAGGCTTCTCAGGCAAAAGTTAGAGCGACTCACTAAGCTGAAAATCCAAGGGGGCAGTTCAGGCAAAAATGAGGGTTTGAAGCAAAATCAACAGCCCGATGAGCTGAAAACCTTACAAAAGGTGACTCATGCAAAAGTTAGGGTGAAAATGTAACTTTTCTAAGTTGAAAACCTGCAAAGGTGGCTTAGGATTCCTACCTGTAGTAGAAGCAGATTTCCACTGAAGTGCTCAAACTATCCTTGATTCACTTTGTCTCGACCAATGATCGTCTCTGCTACGATCATAGGAAAAGGGTTTTGACCCTGCATCATTTGGTCTATAATAGGCTCGATCAGCAAGTCTCCATGGCCGGATGGATCAATGAAAAAGAATTGTGCCAGTAATCCAAATCCAGCTACCCTTAGCCACGAAGGGGTATCTATCGACTTTTATCCACATAGTCGGAAGAGAGCAACGACATGCACAGAATCTTTTGTAGCTAAGAGAGACCTTGCAATGGTCAGGTCGATGTCAAAGGCCCTCATCAGATATAATTCTGCCTCTCCGGTTGATACACGCATTGTCAACATCACCGACATCTTGCAAGTGACTCCAAGAATAGCAGTAAACTCCTCATACATCGGACATAGCTCAACATGCCCGAATCAGAATACATGAACCTCCAGATCCCAAAACTGCATGGCAGCATACAGGAAAGCATTATTGATTGAGACTTGTTGGAAGGTTCTCAAGTATTGGAGTTTGATCTCGCTTAACCGATTCCACTCATTATTTCCCTAGCGACGGGAAAGAGCATGGAAGGCAGACAATGATTGCTGCGTCATTGTATATTTAATTTCTGAAAAGAAAAGTATATGAGTTATGTTTTGCCAATAAACATAAAGCATGGTGTATTTATAAGTAGCAAATAGCATTGGATTCTATTATTAAATTCAAAAGACACACAGTACAAGTCTTTGTCTATTTTTTTACAGCTGGTACGCAACAACCCTGGTGTACTGGGCACGCAATTGCCAGTCTGTAACACATTATTCTACTCTAACATAGAGCTACAGAGTTCTGACATCATGCATATGAGAGTCTGACATCGCATCATCTCTATGCATCATCCTCACCAGAGTGGTCATCTTCAAGACTAGGACTGTCTGGGACCTCAATGTTATAGTGCTCTAGATGCGCTATCAGTCGAGCAATCTCTCACCCCATTTGCTCCGTCATCTGGATGTAGCGGTCATGTTCTTCCCGCTCTGTCTGCCTACTTGACTATGAACACAAGCATATAGGCATATAAGTCATACATCCATGAATGTTCATGCAGTTGCATTCCATAACAGGTACTCCCTTGGGCATCTAACATCTCAGACGTATGATAACAACACAGTCCCATCAACAATCTTGAAGCATTTGCCATAACGTCCTAAGGCACCTGCAAGATCAAAATGCATGTCAAACCACCGAAGTCAAAGGCATATAAAAACTCATGTACTCACATGGGTCATGTTTGGTGGATCAAACTCAATCTTAATCCTTGCTAGCACCAGGAAGGAAGTCTCATAAGGATGCCCAGTTGCATCAGAAGTAAAGATCAGCGGGTTTTGTGGTCACATCAGCTGACCTTCTACAAAGTCTGCCGGATGTCCATTTCTTGGGGGCACCTCCAGAGTGGCTGACATCATCACCAGTGGGATTGCACCTACCCTAGAATCATGAGATCTCTTTGAAGTACTGCCATCTTGAGAACTGCCAACCCCTGATGAACCATGACATTCACCTCGACTACCATGGGAAGTAGACCTCTCTCTGGTCCCACTAATTGATCACGCTGGCTTCTATATGTGGAGAGCTCCACAGGCCCTAATAACCTTAATTGAACAAAAGAGAGGTAATCTACTGGTGAGTCCGATAGGTGCTCCCCCCCGGGAATGCCAGTTAATCTAGCAAGCACTTCTGGATCTACGTCAGCACAAGCTACCCAGAACATTACACGTGGTGGTACGGCAGGCTCCACCCGACTCTCTGGTCCCAGATGCCAGTCCACAATGTTCTCGCCTAAATAGAAGAGCTTACTCTCAGGACCCTCCAATAACATATGTTGCTCATCCTTACGCATCGAACTCGTCATGTACTTCGGCCTCGGATACATGTTACTCCAAGGATAGGGATGCACCTATTCCAACAATGAAGAGAAATTAGACACCTACACAGGTATTTCTTGAACCATTTCAATACAATTTAATGCTAATTAAATTATTTCTTCTTACCTGATCCCAGGTCAAATCATTGAGGTACTCCCTCAACTCATCCATTGTGTGCTCGAGCCTCCGTCTTGGAACGCACCACACCCACATATGAGGAAAACCAAACGGTACCCCATGCAGAATATTGGGCTCTGGTAGCAGCCCAAACCCATACGACATGATCTGCAAGGTCAATACGCATAGTCAGCAAGATATAGACAGACAATACAGTAACAGAATCGGCAGAATTCTGCTTACCTCTATGACTTGCCAGCACCCGATGAAGTGGTCCCTATAGTGCCTGCTATAGAAATCGAGCCTCTGTATCAAATGGGCTAGACCAGCGCTGCCCCAGTCATACCACCCTATGGACTCCAAATCACGAAGGGCCCATAATACAGACATATGCACACTATTTTGGCTATTGTTGAATAATGTACATCCCAGCACATACAGTAAAAAGCTACGGATATACTGGTTTGCAGAGATTATCTGGCCAAGTCTCTCTGCCAACACGGCTTCCTGAAGACAGTCGTAAGAAATATTGTGCCCTCCTCGTACATTGGGTGATACCCCTAGGAGATCAAAGATTGCACCATACAGCCAACGAGGTGATGTTAGCTTGGCATCAAACTGAATAGGCAGCCCTGCACACTACAGCCCGATAATTCCAGCAAACATCCCCGGGGTAATTGCGATCTCACCTACTGGCAGATGGAAGGTATGGGTGGAATCCATCCACTGCTCAATCATAGCAGTAATAACCAGCTTATTGCATCTCTTTTCTAGCCCAGTAAAGCAAGAGATATATGGACCAAAACAGCTACAGTCCACCCTCGCACGGATCTCCCAAGGCAGTTAGGAGTACCATTCAAAGATGCCATGGATGTTACCACTGCTTACAACTGTTCGCTCCCTCTACAAAATACAGAATTCAGGTCAGACTTTAGACTGAATTACAGAGTGCATAGAATAATTTCAAAGGTATAGAGCTATGTGTTTTGACTAAATGCACTTATTCATGCCTATGAATCCATAAAATGCGTAATTCTCTAAAAAATGATTGAAAAATGGACAATTTGGCCCATTTTTCTATGCTATGTGTGCTACACATATCACTATGTGCGCTACACATGGCTTACATGTGGCGCACATAGTGTTATATACGCCACATATAGCCCAAACCCATGCCGAAAAACTCAATTTTTACCAAACCAATCAGACAAACACGAGCCTACCTAAGCCTAGCTTCAGCCTAGCATACAATTCTAGCCTAACAAAAGCCTAAACGCATCAAAAATAGCCTAAAACTCAATTTTTGGAAAAACCATAAAAGCCAAAAAAATTGAGCTGAGTCGCAGAAAAATCACCTTCTCGGGAGGAGCTTGGGACTAATGCGAGTCTATGGCGAAAGTCTCCGTAATTGCATCCCCAAAATGGGCTCCAAAATAAGCATCATAAGTTGTAAGCTCGGTTAGAGCGTAACTAGAGACAGATTCAGGGTCCTGGGGGGTCGGTTGCATCCTAATACCGGCCATTTCTGTAAAATCATAAAGTTTTCAGTTCGGGGTTTCAGAGAAAACCAAGTTTTTGAGGGGAAACTAACTGATTTTTGGATTGGAAACTCGAAAATATAAAATTTCCAAACTATGTGGGCCACATATAGGGGAACATGCTCCGCATGTAGTAATTTTTGCTAACATGCGCCTTGCACTGTGCACCTCTGCTAATGTGCGCCTAGGTCCCACTAAGATGCACATGAAGAATTAGGCCTCTGGCAAAAATTTCAAAATTTTTATAGGTCGTTTGCTTTGCCAAGCTTAATTTTCACGGCCCGCTGCATCTGGAAAATCCATAAAAATCAGTCAGAACACAGCAGACTGATACTAAAAAATTCAGGTATTTTTCCTGGACTATTTCAATATCAATTTCACTGATAAATTGTTTTCCTATGTCTTGTAAAAAATAGGAAATTGATCCAGCAAACGATAAAAAATAGTCAAGCCTTTGACCTCTGGTTAAGCCGTTGACCATATAGTGTTGTATTCCTACAGAGGGTCCCAAATGCAAACTTTGGAGATATACAACACTTATTTGATGGCGTGAGAACAAGATCTAATGGTTGATCACCCCGACCCAGTAAAAGGTCACCTCTGGTTTCGCCGTAGAACCACCCGATCCAGCAGAGATCACAGAGTCAAGCCCTTGACATCAAAACCTTAACGCATAGGCATCTGAATGCCGATTTCAGATGAATCACTCGTAAGGAAGCCATCGGTCTCACAGTGAGCACCAGTCATCCCTGACCGGAACAGCCCTGAACGTTGGGCCCCAGTAATGGAGCTGGGGTACTTATTGGTCAAAACTGTCGACCAAAAATGTCAGAGACCCAACAGAGGATCATGAAAGACATTTCAGAGACATCTGACATTTATATGATGGTGTGAGAATAGACCCAGCAAATGGTCGTCCAGGTCCCGCAGTTGACCACATGATCCAGTAGTGATCGCGGAGCCAAGCCTTTGGTCCCCAAATCCTAACTCATATGCATCTGAATGCCAACTTCAGATGATTTACTTATGGCGTTGCCATCAGTCCTATTTAGGACCATTGATCAACCTTGGTCATCTAGCCCGAGCACTGGGTTCCCAGTGGCAGAATTGGGATTCAAGCCTCAACGCGAGCACCCCCGTAAGTCTCGGTATGAGTATTAGACCTCGACATAAGCATCGGACAGGTACGCTTCCTACTCCCAATGAAAAGTCTTGTTATGATCAGATCTCATTTTCATGACTTACGCTTGTGTCACCTCAAAATGGTCTTGATCAGGGGGCAAACTGTTAACCCTAACTTTTCACGCTCATGCAATTTCGGGCTTATGTCGATTCTGATCGGTTCTAGTCCCCCATATTGACCCCAATTAGGCATATAGGCCTTTGTGGCTTCCCCTGTGTATTCTGGTGCACATAACACCTCAGAGCTGGTGGGGCCACCATGGCACCTGGCGGGACCCGCCACTCATTTTCTTATTCTGAGTGTTCTGTACATACAGAACACACTTCATTATTGCTAATGGAAGGCAAACCACTCGAAATACAAAATATTGCATTTTGACATTAGATACTATTCACCATGAATAATGCACCGGTGGGGCCCACTACTTTTACTAGCCTATTTTATGTATTATGTACTTACAGAATACATTTTCCAACTACCTTACGTAGGGCACACCCCGTGGTATTGCAAATGCCACATTCTGGGACCGTCACACTGTGGGGCCCACCTAAAGCATTAGTGGGGCCCGTTGCTCCTATTAGCATATTCTGTGTATTCTGTACTTACAGAATACCTCTTCCAACTACCTTACGCAAGGCACAACACTTGGCATTGCAAATGCCAAGTGTTGGGACCGCCATGCTGTGAGTCCCAATTAGGGCATTAGTGGGGCCCATTACCCCCTATTAGTCTATTCTATATATTCTGTGCATACAGAATACATTTCATACCTGCCTACGCATGGTAACATACACAGAATACAAGATATTGCATTTCAGACCTGGGGTACTATTCACCATGAATAGTATACAGGTGGGGCCCACCACCTCTGATAGCCTATTCTGAGGGTTCTGTATGCATAGAACACCCTCCACATGTTGCCTACGTTAGGCATAGTGCTTGGCATGCTATATGCCACTTCTAGGGCCCGCTATCCTGTGAGGCCCACCTAGGGTACTATTAGGGCCCATTGCCCATTTTGAGTGTTTTGTACGTACAGAACACATATTCACTGATGCCTATGCAAGGCATGACCCACGGCATCCCGAATGCCACATTTTGGCCCTAAATGCCATTTGGGCCCAAAACAGGCCCATTAAGCCAAACTCGGTGTTCGGAGCCGAATTTGGAAAAACTTAAAACTGCAAAGTGACTCAGAATGTTGTTTGCATCTCCGTGGACCTATGGCTCACATCCCGTTTTGCTCGTACGCGGTGGAACGCATAGGTCAAAAATGCAACATGCGTAGCACATAGCCCTATAGGCTACGCATGTTGCATAGTAAAGACGTTTGGTTGGGAGCTTCTCGGGACCGAATTTGGAAAAACTTTGTTCTACAAAGTTGTTCCTTACATCGAATAATGCTTATAGGCTTAGGGCACATGTCTCGAAGTGATCATAGTGGGCCCTACGCGATGGGTTCCAAACTATATGCTACGCATATAGACCTATGTGCGTAGCATATAAGCTCGAGGTTCATCTTAAAGGATCCCAAATTTTGCTCCTGAAGCAACCTAAAACTCTGCCAAAATATTTTTAAAATTAATTAAACACTTAATTAATTTTTCTTAGGGATTTAGAGACAAATTGGCTCTAGTTAGGCTCCTTAAACACGTAAAGAAAGAAGATCTACGAAGGAAAGCCATTGCCTAGAGGTAATTCTTCTGATTTTTCTCATTTTCTTTCATTTTTTGAAAATTTTTCAAACTATATGCTGCATATATAGATCTATGTGCACCACATGTAGCACATGTGTGGCACACATAGGGCTATATGTTGTGCATATAGCCTCCAATTTTCAAAGAAAACCTCATTTTTCTCCCGATTTTCACCGGTTTTCTTCCCGATCTGGCAAATTCAAGGACATTCAAGGCTTTTCCATGGCTTAGGTGCCTTGGATCTGCCTTAAATCTTGTTGGATCTAAAATAATTTTAACTTTAAAATTATTTTTCACGATTTTGATGCAAATCCATGAGCCAAAACCCTGTTTTGGGTCCGATCTACTTAGATCAGGGCCAGATCTAGGGTTTCTGTTGAAAATTTTTTGATTTTGCTTTGGTTTTTCAAACTATGTGTACCACATATACATTTATGTGTAGCGCACATAGATCTATATGCAGTGCACATAGATCTCGATTTTCACAGAAAACCCAATTTTAACCCAAACCGCTTCGGTTTTGAATTTTCCAACAACTCCAGTAGCTTTTCCGTGCACTTGGGGTTCTAGATCTATCAAAAATTGTCAAGATCTATTTAATTTTAGCCTTAAAATTAATTATTTCAATTAATTGCTTAATTAATTGTTTGGTTCATCAAACTGGAGGCCGATTTGTGCTCAAAATGAGGTACTGTCTTCATTAAAGTTGCTGGATTTTGTCTGTATTTTAATTTTGTACTAACAGATTTAATTTTCTTATAGATCAACCAACTATGTGTGCCACATGTCCACCTATGTGCGCCACACATAGCTATGTGCGGCGCACATAATCTGATGTGCGGCGCACATAGTTCATGTTTTTCAAGAAAAATGGTATTTCAGGCCATATTTTCACCATATTTTGACGTATCCAGTGGTATTTGAGTCTCACAGTGGCTCAAGTATTCTTGACTTGTCATAAAAAAAATACATTTAATTAATTTTGGCCTCAAAATTAATTTTTACAATAAAACTGCAATTTTTACTCGTATAAAATGCGGTTTTGAAAGGATTGGATTTTAATTGGTTGAGGGGCTATCTCCAAAATATTCCAAGTGATGTTAGCACTTCCAATTAATTTTTCCATGATCAAACAAAATAATTTTGCTAAAAATTATTTTATTAAAATGAATTTTCACGATCCGGCTCATGTTTATTCTCATAATTATTGCCTAATAATTTTTGGATTTTGACCCTTGGTTCGTAATTTTAAATGGTATTGGACTGGTCAAATAAATCCAAAATTCATTTGCTACTAATGAATTTATTTGTATATTTTTGCATATTAATCCATCTCGCATTTTGGATCGTGTAACTCGAGGGAAAAAGGGGGTATTACTTAATACCCCAAGAAATATGTATGCAAGAACAATTTTGTAATAGGGTAGAATTATTTAATTCGGTCTGTAATAATTTCCTTATCTCGTGTGTACCCCTAATTTCCTCGATTCCCTTTCACTGGCCTTTATTATTTTTCGCTCGTGAATGTTTTATATTTGCTCAAATATATTATGTCATTCATGTCACATGCCATGGCACATGACACAAGCACATACTACTATGCATGCCATGCATTTACTATATTCCATAACATACCATATTTTTTGTATGCATATACATACAAATACATTAATATGCAAACACGCCAATACACAATCCAATACGCGCAATCAATTGATACGCCTTGCCACGCATATATATGCTATGCCATGTCATATAACATGCCATGTTGTATGACCATAATGCATGTCATACCGTATGCCATACACATATTATATTGAATACACATTCACATACACACCACTATGCCATGTCATATATATGCCATGCCATACATCATTTAACATGCCATGCATATGGTATGCTACACACTATGCCATGTCATGCATATGCCATGATATACATCATTTCACATCCCATGTCACATGACACAAGCACATTCTACTATGCATACCATGCATATACCATGCCATACATCATTTCACATGTCATATATGTGTCATGTTATCATGCATATAACTCATATACCATTCATATGGTACGTCATCCACCTCACATGCCATGCATATGGTATAATGCCACGCATTTAATATATCATCCATGTAACATGTCATGCATATGCCATGCCACACATCATCTCACATGCCATGCATATGACATGTCATTCATTTCATATGTTATGCATATGATATGTCATGCATCATCTCACATGTCATGCATATACCATATCACACAACCATGCATACACTTTGCATACGCCAAATGCTAAAACAATCCCTAAAATGTTAACGCATAACGCTATACGCCATATTATGTGCCTGCATATCATGATTAGGTTGCCATATCATGCATTTGATATGTCATTCATGCTCACATATCATGCATATGCCATGCTACTTTATCGCTTCTATGTATGTTATGCATATGCCATGCCATCCAAAGGCCATATAGCATTATATGTCATTCTACGTGCAACCTTGCAACGCCAAATCACATGTCACGCTGTATGCTTACAATTATGCTCGTATGCTTGCCTGCTTAGGACAATTAATCCCAACTATAATGGTAAAATCGATTTTGGAAACTCATAGAATAGATCTCCACCACCCGAACCCAATCTCTGAAGGGTTTAACTAGCACTCATGTTATGGGTCGGTTGGACCAATC
>CANYBF010318027.1:0-12594 GCA_948192965.1 Dalechampia spathulata
ACCTAGACATAGGAGTTAATGTATTGGGAAGTTAATTGTGGTATTGAGCTTATCATTGATATAGGTCTTATAGTCACGAAAGTAGTCTATATGTCTATCATTAATAGGTAATAAAGTGACCGAAAGGGAAGTTATTACATTTAAGCATTGCTTTGATAATTGAACTGATGTAATTAATGACGACCAGAATTAAGTTTCATCCATTCAACCCTAAAAATATTTGTATCATATGTAGTATATATTGCTTTATCATTATTACTTTGTTTATTTATTATGTTTGGAACAACTGATGTAAGTTGATGCCTAAATAATTAATGAAATCGATGTCTAGTATTTGATTACCATTGGTCCCAGTAAACGATACATTTATACTGCAATTGCGACCCGTATTCTTGCGGTAGCGTAATTACTTTATTAAGGAATATAAATTTAAAACTTGTTGAATTAAGTGCATGTGAAGTTAAGCCTGTTTTTACGCGAACAAGTTTCAATGCTCGCCAAGAAAACTTCCATAACAACTATACTTTTTTGCTATTAAATGCAATTTTTCATCACACAAGAAACTTGAAAACATGTAATAAAATTAATTAAAGTGAGAGGAAAATGGGGAAATATATGAGATAAAATAATTGGAAAGAAGCATAAAGGTTGCGAAGGTGAGAACATGTAATGCACATGTGCTGCATGAAAACAGCAGACATAGACTGCATGACCGCTTTAGTACTATTACCATCCTTGCCTTGTTGCATACCACAAAATTCTAGATGCACACATGCACACGTCTGCACTTGTTGATTCCTATCATTTCATATATTTAACATCATCTTCTCCATAAATTATGGATGTGCATAACTCATATTTTATCTTACTGAATTGAATTGGATCAAAATATTAAAGAAATAGGAAATATTTTACTTTATATTTTACAACAAAATAAATGACTTCAAAGATTTTACTAGTAATTTTACTTATAAATAACAATTTTTTTAGAATAAACCTAGTGTTAAACCTTAAAAGTTTTATTTTTGTAAATATTTTTAAAAAAATCTATGGTTTTCGAAATTCTCCAAAAATCACTTTAATTGATAGGTCGAAAGACTCGTGTGTGTATACAGACATTCATTCATTTATTTAACCAAATAAACTTACATAAAACCTTCATTCAACCTTATGAAAAACCTAAAAACGGTTATTTTTATAAATAATTTCTCAAAATCTATTATTTATCCAATAATTTAAAAAATACAACATTTTCATTTTACTATTTTTCAAAATTTTCCCGTATGTTTATACACACATATTTATTTGTTTACTAAAAAAACATAATTTCAAGTCCATAAATGTGAATTCATCAATAAATGTGATGAAAGAAATAACAAAGCTCTTTCAATAAAACCCACAAAAAATTCTTCTAACCTATCAACTCTTTCATCAAAAATAGAATCAACTCAAATATTTGAAATAGTTATGAAATGATTTTGGACTCACTAATGACTTTGAATCTTGTAAACAACAACATAACAAATGCAGAATCTGTTTGCAATATCTTACTTACAGTGTAGATATTCAACGAGGTGACAATCGAGTTCGAAATGCTTGCATAGAAGTTTCTGCAAAACAATCAATCCAAAAATAGACAGCAGAAGCGTTCAAGGATGTCGGAACAAGTAAATCCAATTCAACTAGCATTAAAACTTCAATCAAATAATAGACATCAACTATTGATCGTGTGCCCCCCCTAATGAATGGGGGCGGAACCCACAATATAGGTAGTTGGGTAATTTACCACCTTAAATTTTGTCAAATATTCATTTTAGTACCTTAAAAATTTTGATTTCTAAACAAATCTTTATAAAAATTAAGGATTGATCACCTTATACTTTTAAAATTTATGAGTTATTTTCTTTATATTTATAAATTATATATTGAACTGCCAAAGATGTTCCAATTTCATCAACAAAATCTATTTGGCTATATGGATGAAGGTATAAAGAGTGTTTGATGCAAATGAATTCCAAAATTTTATTCACAAGCCTATGGATTAAATAAAGTTTGAAGTTATATTATATAGAAAGCAATAATAAGGAATTTCATTTGCAAATAAATATGCATTTAAAAATCATATAAAATCTTCAAAAGATTTGAATTAAATGATTCTCGATATCTTTCCTAGGTTTAGAAACCACATTAAAGTCAGATAAAAAAGAATAGATTATCGTAATTAATAATTTATTTAATCACAAATTTCATCATCATTCATTATTACCATAAATAAAATATAAAGTCTGGGACAAAGGCAAAGCTAAACGATAAGGGAGTTTAGTGGCTAAAAGGCACAAAAAAGGGAACGCATTCAACATGGTATAATCCAAGATGTATTACCTTGGTTACGGGAGGATGCGAAGAGTTTTCCTGGAAATCCCACTCTGGGAAGCGTGTAACTTCAGCACTATTCTCAACTAATATATATGTGGGAAGTTGGCTCATGCCCCCTGCACCTTCACTCAGAATCCACTCCGCAATGACAAGATGAACTAAATATGCTTACAAATAGAGGTGACAACTTTGAACACAACACGCACACATAACATTAAATTAATAGATTTGAGTTTGGTATAGTTATGTTCATGTCGAACTTATGTTGATCCGCTAATGACACGCCAAAAAACATGTTCATGTTGACCCACCTACTCATGACGAGATTTGTTATTTGTGTTGCCTTGATCCACAACTCATTTGAACATTTATGACTAGTCATTATTTATTTGTATTTTGTTGACATGCTACTTATTTATCCATGTGTGTATTATTCATGTTGTTTTGACCTATTTATTTATGAGTTGACTAATGTCGCTCATTAATTAATCTTGTTAAACATGTCATATCATGTTATGTTTAGGCTTGAGTTTTTGACACAATCAAGTATTAAGATTATGTTTGTATTGATCCTCAACCCATTTTACAAACATGTGAACATGACCTGAATATAAACTGACAATCCGAATTATCACCCTTACTTGTAAAGAATAAAATATTAATTACCACTAAGAGATATTCCAAACTTTTCCGCAGCATTTGGAAATAGTCCGAGATCAACAATTCCAAATGATAAGTTCTTGTTGGAGTATCTATCATAGGGAAAAAGAAATGCACATAAGGATGAAGGTAGAAAAACCACCTTACAAAAGATGAAATGGTAAATTTCCATATTACGTATGATTCTAAAAATGAACAAACATACATAATTGACAGTTCAGGGAAACACCGACTTGCACGGACACAAGCAGAAGATCCAAAAGATCGAAACTCTACCTGTCATATTTAGAATTGTTAATCAGCTAAATATGTAAATTATACAAGACAGTAGGATTTATCAATTATCACAGCATATAAGCATACAAAGAAAATAGTTTCCAACAAAAGCTTTCTGAAAATTTGTCCAACCAAAAATGATTTTGTAATTTTAATCAAATGAACAACCGAATAATAAAGTGACATGGACTTTTACTGCACTAATAAGCCACTAACTATATTTTAAAGTGTGGCTACTTTACTATCATTCATGCAGTGTTGGCTACTTTACTATCATTAGTGAAAAATTTTAAAGTGTGAGCTACTTTACTATCATTCATGCAGTGTTGGAATAGCAGAGCGGCAGCAGTGAAATGTACTATGATGTTTAAAGTACTGAACTACGGAAATGCAAAACTAGATCACTAATCAGTGTATCAACAAAACAACAATTCCCTAGCCAACTGATCGCTGTTTAAATAAGCACCAAGTTGGTTCATTGTTTGAGGAAAATTCAACACACCAGTCAACTCAACCAAGTGTTAGTCACAAGCTAATTGAAGGCGGCCATATTAATGACAATCTGTAAAAGTGAGAACAAGCCATTAGGGACCAACCAACCAGAATCTTGATGTGTTTCCTTCTGTCAGCAAGGTTTCCAATTGCAGTGGTGTTAATTTACTTGCAGTACCTGGAACATCCAATTCGATTAAAGAGAAAGCATACGCATTCAACGACCGATAATTGCGAGCCTTCATATCATCAAATGCACATTATAATTAGGAGCAAACCAAATTTACCCCATACCTAGTCCTTCAAAAGCAGGCTGCTGTGTTAAGACGTATATAACTGTAAAAAGTGGAAAAGATTAAACTTATAGCAATAAATGCAAACTATGTATCCTCGTCAAGATTAAAACATAAAGTTTAAGCATATGTCATAGCATTAGACAAAATATATTAAACGAAAAATCCAAAATTGCAGGAAGATATATGGTGTTTGGCCTAAGTTGCTCATCAAAAGCATTAACTTCCAAATATAAGACAAAAGAGCTCATGAGGATTCGAGGAGATATAAAATAATCTCAAACTTCATGTTGTTTCATCAAAACTATCCTTGATGCTTATATAAAAAGAAAGCAAAAAGGAAAATGTGTACCTGAAAATATCATCATGTACCAAAGAGTCAAGTGGTAATCCAGAATCAAAGAAACGGCAACAAGAAGAAGCTGAAATAGTGTTGTATAACTCAAGTTAGAGAAGGATAAAAAAAAAATGCAAAGAGACAAATCTGCGCAGCACAATTTAAAAGGGGAAATCTTAGGTGAAGAATTTTAATAGCTAATTTAAAGCTAAGCTAAGCTAATTCCAAATGGTTACCAAGCAGGCAAGTCTTTATTTTACTCAGATTTATCTTGCGACAACAGATAACAATATTTCAATGCTTTTCTAGTACTCTATGTATTTAACACACAACATAAATCACACCATTCAAACAATCAATGCTCTTTAAAATTTTACCATGGTTTCTACCATTGGTTCTTTTCCAATAGTTACCCTTTGGTTTTAGACAATAGTAACATTACGAATCATCCAGGGATTTGCCCCAATACGTTACTTTACCAATGAATTATGGCAATCCAAATGCAATTGAGTTGCTTTTGCTTTTCTAACATTACCAAAATTTTTGTGAACTTCATGCTTTCGTTTTAGCTTCGCAGATTCAAAATCTCAACAGGAGATCTTAGCAAATATACTTGAGAATTAACTCATTTAAACTATGTCTGTTCTAAAAACTTCACAGTAGCAGTGGCTGTTTCTGTGCAATACAAACCAACTTGATCTGAAATAGTTGCACTGCTTCTGGTATTGATACAGTTCATAATACAATTATCTAAAATCCCGAATTGGTCTCAATCATCAACTCTAAAGTGGACAAAGTGTATATGATATGCAAAACAAAATAATGCCCAACTTTGGGGGGGGGGAGGGGGAAGACACTCTATTACCTTCGCACAAAACAACATATCAGCAATAAAGGCTTCCCATGTTTCTTCTTTAACCAACTGCCAAACATCAAGGGAAAACCCTGGAATTAGCAAACCAGAAAAGAAACACTCATCACAATGACCTTGTTGGAATTTAAATCATGCACACCATCTGAATTGAGATATAGCAAAATCATGTCTATTCTGTGTATATTGTCTCATTTCTATTAAAGTTCCTTGTTTCTTTATTTATTTTGAAATCCAAAGAAGTAAATTCCAGAAATTAAATGGTGAATGTTTCGGATTACCATTTAAGGTCTCAAAACATTTTTTTTTATTTAATTGATTGATTTTTTTTTTTCCGAAACTGTTTTCTTCCATCTGCTTTTTCCCACAGCAACTTCATATTTGACGAAAGAAAATAAAAATTGGTGTCCGCAACCTCAATGCCAAACATATCTATACAGGCCCTCCAAGCTCATAGGTAACTAAGCAGAATTCAACTCAATTAAATTCAATTCTTTCATTTTATTTACACTAATAACAACGATAGCTCATCGTATCCAGAATATCAAAATATGTGGTTGAGCCTTCGATTTTCAGTAAAAAAAAGATAATCAAATCAAGTTAAATATGACAATGATTAAGTCAATAGTTAAAAGCTAAAACTATACCTTAAAACAAGCTAAAACGGCAAGCGCAAGAATCGCTTGAATCTCCTGCGTAAACATATACAGTGAATAACAAATAATTCAAATTATAAAAAAATCATAATAATACATACAAATTAGCAAGAAAGAGAGAAGTACTCGATAAAAGAGATGGTGAGTGGTGTGAGGAGAGAGGAGAGCTGAAGAAGAGGTGCGAACAACGATGTAAGAGAAGAAAGCGAGAAAATGGAACAGATAATAAGGCTCCGATACCATCAGATTCAGGCATTCCATTAAATTATAAATAAAATAGTCATGACTCCCTCCATTTGAGTCGCGCTTCTTCTTCTTGTCCATTTGAGTTTCTCTTCAATTGCTTCTCAGATTGCTTGACATGAGAGATCCGTTTATCTTCATTTGATTTGTGTAATGAACTAGAAGAGGGCGACGGGAGGAGGAAATGTTCAGCGTTATGCGGCCGAGGCCTCAGCCAACGAGAAGATGAGAGAAGCCCATGAACCGGAATGACAGGCCTCTTGCCTTCATCGATCAAAGCTAGTCAGACCCAGTGAGAGCTTAGAAGCATGAGAATTTTACACAAGTGGGAGAAATTTTTTGAAAAATGTAGAAAATGGAATAGAAAATTTGAACATGTAACATTTTTTGAGATTAAAAAAATAATAAAATTTTAAAATATTTATAAAATAATATTTTAGGAATTAACATAATTTTATTTTATAATATTTTATTATAAATATATCATGAAAAATCATTACTTTTATAATAAAAATTAGTATTTTTATTAAATCTTAGAAATTCCTGTATTATTACAAAAATACAAAATAAAATCATCATATAAGTGAAAGAAATCACATTTTCAAATAGTATAATAAAAATAGTGATTTTTTAACGATACTTATAAATTTTTAAAAATCGCTTTTTATAAATACTTACAAAAAAAATCATTCATTATTTTTATAAAAAATTTATTTAAAATCTATTATTTTTCTAATTATCCCTATAAATGTGAAAATAAATCAATCTTTTAATTTTTTAACTTTTAAAAAATATTTTCTATTAGTTTTTTTAGAAATTTTCAAAGTGATGGTTACTTTATTAAAGTAATTATTGATAACATGAATTATAATAATTTGATATCTATGTTGATTTATTCAAGTAAATATTTGAGATTTCACTATAGTTTTAATAAGAAATACAAACCTAATTTTTACTAATTAATAATCTAATCTAACCTTCATGTTTTCAATGATTATACTCAAATTTTTATAAAAAATCAATCTCACAAAAATAACTATTAATTTACAACAAATCAACCCAATTAGAGAGCTCTCATCAAATCAACCCAATTAGAGAGTTTGAATGCTTACAAATAATAAAAATAATCAATTAATAAGCAAGAAGAGTAATTATTTACTTGTTAGAATAAATTTCTAACAATAATTATCTCATCTCAAAGTGTCCATTATTCATATTTGTTGGACCTTGGGATTTTTAATCTTAATTTTGATATTAATAAATCATGTTTTATGTTATTAATAAAGTGTTTTAAAATGTTAAATTTGATTTTTAGTATGATTGGGGTGTCTGAGACTTGTTATGGTTTAAGAAGAGCCAAAAATGAATATTTTTGGGGTTAAGCAGCATGTTTGGTATGGGCATACTATTTGGCCATACAGACATATAGATGCTACTACCTAATTGATGCTGAACTGGTCTAGGTTGTGGTACAGTCATGCTACATGTGCGTACACCTAATTGATGCTGAACTGGTCTAGGTTGTGGTACGGTCATGCTACATGTGCGTACAGTCGTACGCCTACTACAAACAATTTTTTTAGCATTATTTTAAAATATTTTAAAATGATTCCTTTTACATTTATTGCATCTTGCATCCTCAATGATCATTTGAGCTAGGAAAAACTTATATTATTCTGGATTAACCTTATTAAAGGTAAAAAATCAATCATTGATCATTAATTTCTTTATTAAGCTCTTTTTGTGTGATTTATGTATTTCTTGATTTTTTGAATTGTAAATCCATTTGAAAAGGATTTTTGAATTTTCAATTCTTATTTTTCTCTTGGGTTATATTTTGAGAGATAAAAAGGGATTGTTATTGAGTGAGGTTTTGTGTGAGCCTTGGAAGAACACATTTTATAAGGGTTTAATATGAGCCTTTGGGAAAATACTTAAGACATTATTAGAATTATGATTCTAAGATTGTAATATTTATTGAAAGATTAGTAGAAACCTAAGTTATTTACTTGGATAAGTGGATGTATGTATTTGTTGGCCAAACCATTATAAATTTTTTGTGATCCATTTTTCCTCTCTCTAATTCTTATTTAATTGTATTATTATCATTTACTTGGAGATTTCAATAATAAATATATTTTAAACCATCAAAGATTTTTTTAATAAATTGCAAAAAAAAAGTAGTATGCAATCAATATATCCATACAAGAGGATGTACTAATTGTAGGTAAATAGATCAAAAAATAGGTTATGAAAAACGTTCTAACTCGAGTCGTGTGAAAACACATGACCCTTAAAGGATATTTTTTAAGACCATCAATCCTCCCAGGATAAAACAAGTTCATCCACTTCAAAAAGCAGGGAACAATAAGGAATATTTTTTTGCGTTTTATTTTGGAGTGTAAATAACTATTTATAGAAGTTTGAGACGAAGGTGAAAGGGATGTGAGATATATAAACCCAATATATAACTCATATGAAAGGGACATTAGATATTGTATTTTGAAATAACTTTACTTGTTATAGAATTCCAACACTAATAAGTATATAAGTAACATACAATTGCACGATTCATTGATACAATTGTACATGCAATATTGTACAATTATCAAAATTCAAAACATTTGGTACAAGATACAATAATATAATATGATCGTACCATTATATTCTAGTTAAAGAATGCAGAATCACATGAATAATACTAAAATAAAATAATCAAATAAAACAATCAAAAATATTTTAAGTAAATATCAATTTATTAACATCTAAACTTAAACAATAACCTACATAATATGTAGTCTAACACTTTTAAATGTCATTCTTTCAAATCAAGGTTATTTTAATCCTAAGTGTGAAAGCTTGATTTATTTTAATTTATTTTATTGATTTTTAATTTAATTACTTTTAAAAAATATCACTTCATCTAATTTTTTTTTCTTAGCAATAACTTCAAACAACTCTTTTTTCTACCCTCGTCACTTAACATTTTCAATATCCTATGAACTTGCCTACTTCCAAAGCTATTAGATTTCGATCATGGCAAATTCCATTCCTTGTTCAAATCAATGAAACCTTGAGCAACAAATTTGATGTATATGGCGAACATGGCTCGTTCTTCATGACAAAAAGAAAGAAAGAAAGTAATTTGATTACAGATTCAAGGGGGTATTGTAATGAAAACTTTCATTTATTAATGTAACATTGTGTTATATTGATGCTTCAATCTAATATAATAAGACACGTCAAATCTAACAAAACCTTCAAATATTCTTGCATCCAGACATCTTCTTGGATTGAAAACGTTGTACTTAAAGATGAAGAATGTGACTGAATTAAGACGAAGACTATGATCTCTCAGTTATTTTCTGTTTCATATCCTTTATGGCAACACACTAAGATCTAGTTCTGTATCACAAGGCAATGCGTTGATTAAAATACTAGCATTAACATGCAACTTGATAGTTAGAGAATGGGTCCTTTGCTGGCATGATTTCTGAAGATACTATTTTGACATTCATATACTATTTGGCATGATATTATTCATATAGCATAAGTTGTTGCTAATGCGTGACTAAAACTTAAGTACTCTCAAATGACAATCATGCATATAATATGCATCCGATCTGTAATAGATGATTAATAGCAAGTTAAGCCAGACTGCCATGGAATGTAAAAAGGAACAAGCACACTTGGCATAGAGTACGTGAACATATAGAAGAAGTTTTAAATTACAGACATGAAATCAATTTTCAGAATCAAATATCATGGAATTTCAAAGGTTTCTTTTTTATGATTGAATATCATAGAACTAATTAAGAATTGCTCCAAAATCGTAATGCAATACTACATTTAAAGCTAGGATTGAGAACCTTATTATATGTACTTAATTATCTATCTATACTTTCTTTCTTTAAATATTATATACTGTTGGGATTTCAGAATGGCAGCAGAATCATTTATTTATTAATAACAAGATCTATAAAAATAGAGAAAATAATTGAGATACGATGATTTAATTTATATGGTTTGATAAAAGCTTACGTCCGTAAATAAATGAGGAATAAAGATTCATTAATAAACTGAAATAGTAAAAATAATATACAAATAACACTCAAATCCTTAACCCAAAAAATTGTATCTGAAATTCATCTTTAAAAATATACAATAAAATAAATTGACAAAATTTAATTGTATTTAAATAAAAGACTAAACCCTCATGTAATTTTATTCTTCACATTTTGCTGATTTTTCTCTCATCTGTTGAAAAATACAGACCGGATAAAACAAGATCACAGCTAAAATTTGAGAAAATAAAAATATTGAACACACAGATTTACGTGAAAAACCCCTAAATAATTTAGGGTAAAAACCACAGACAAAGGATCGAAGAATATTATTAAAGGAAAAATAATTTGGAGTTACAACGACTCAAAAATAAACTCTTAAATATTTTTTCTCTTCCTCCCTTTCTTTTCTCTCGTACGTGGGATGCTTGGGATGTTTTTGGGATGATAATGCCTTACCATCTCCTGCCTATTTATAGGCAGGAGATTTACGCGTACGCCCATAATTTCTGACCTTTTTTTTTTCAAAAAACTCGACGCCTCCTTCAGCAATTGCGGTTGCCCAACTCTTTTATTCAAAATTGGTAGGCACCGCCACCTTTTCACCTAACAATCTCCCACTTGAAGATTTGATTGAGGATCAATCAGATCTTCACACCATTCTTTCATCCTTGTCTTTTCATGCTGCTTATGTTTCTGTCAGGCCACTAAAGGATCGACACCACACAAACTTATCAGTGTTAACGGCCTTTGTCATAAAATCTGTCAGGTTATCTTTAGTATGAATTTTCTGCATATCCACTGTGCCCTCTTCCACTTTCTCTCGAACGAAGTGATACTGGACTTGTATGTGCTTTGACTTGGAATGAAAAGCTGGATTCCTTGCAAGATGCAAGGCACTCTGACTGTCACAAAACAGAACCATCTTTTCTTGTTCGTGCCTGAGTTCCTCCATTATCATTTTCAACCATACTGCTTCTTTACTAGCTTGTGTAGCTGCTACATATTCTGCTTCTGTTGTTGAAGTTGCCACAACTGACTGCAGTTTTGATACCCAGCTTACAGCTCCACCAATAAGTGTGAACACATACCCTATTATGGATTTGCTTCTATCAAGATCACCTGCATAATCTGAGCCAACATATCCTCTGACAATAAAGTCTGATTCCCCATAACACATAGCAACATCTGAGGTCCCTTTAATGTATCTTAGGATCCTCTTCACTGCATTCCAATGCTCTCTACCAGGATTCACCATATACCGACTTACTACTCCCACTGCATGTGCAATGTCTGGTCGTGTACAAATCATCGCGAACATTAAACTCCCCACTGTTGATGCATACGGTACTCGAGACATTTCCATCCTTCCTTCTTCATTGCTAGGACACATACTGGAGGATAATTTAAAACTAACAGGAAGTGGGGTAGAAATCGGCTTACAGTCTTGCATGTTGAAGGGTCGTAAAACCTTTTTCAAATAATTTTTCTGAGAAAGCCAAATCTTCCTGTTGCTTCTGTCTCGGTGAATTTGCATCCCTAGAATGTTGTTTGCTGGTCCCAAGTCCTTCATTTCAAATTCCCTAGCCAACTGTGCCTTCAATTCTTCAATATGATCTTTGTTAGGGCCTGCTACCAATATGTCATCAACATACAACAGCAAGATGATGAAATCATAACCAAACCTCTTGAAATATGCACAAGGGTCTGAATTCAGTCTATTGTATCCAAGGCTCATGATGAAGGAATCAAATCTCTTATACCAACACCTCGGTGCCTGTTTTAAACCGTATAGAGATTTTTTCAACCTGCAAACCAAGTTCTGCTTTCCTTTTTCTTCAAAACCTTCTGGCTGGAGCATATAAATTTCTTCTTCAAGATCTCCATGAAGAAAAGTTGTCTTCACATCTAGCTGTTCTAGATGTAAGTCAAATGTAGCACATATTACCAGAACTACCTGAACAGTTGTCAATCGAACCACAGGAGAAAATATTTCATTGAAGTCAATCCCCTCTTTCTGAGCATAGCCTTTCACCACCAATCTTGCACAAAACCGCTATCATCATCTCCTTTGTACTTATTGTGATCCCGAAGGGATGTCGTGTGCGAGTGGTGCTGTGGTAACTGTGTATAACAGAAAACAATATGGATTCGCCACCCGACTCATCTAGTCAACTTAATTGAGAAACTAAACAAGTCGAGAAAAATAAACCCGAGCCTTCCTGCTGACGGAAAGCAGCCCGAATTTCTTCAGAGTTGGGTTCGGCATTTCGATTCTACTTGTCTTCCGTATTATCATATTCACTTTTCCGATTTTAATAAAAGC
>CANYBF010318060.1:0-64172 GCA_948192965.1 Dalechampia spathulata
TGTTGGGTGCAAAACCAAAAACTTGATTACTGTAGCTCTGTATCAAGTAGACTAAAAAATAGAAAGATAAAAGAAAACAACAGTAGATATGAAGACGAAGCACTCTATTAAAAAAATAAGGAAAAAACAGTGGCTCATTTATAGCCACATGATAACCAGAAAATACAGAAAAAGATGGCACTAACTCAACGTGCCTTGACTCAACAGAAAATGAGAAATAACAGGAGGCTTCTTAGCAGCAAACTAACAGTACACAACCAACTAATGTTGAATCAGTCTTCAACAACAAGTCTGCAGTTTGAATGGAGTTTGGATAGATGTTGCAGTAATGATGAGCAAGTATTGAACGGCCTTCAACCTCATCCTAATATAGAAAGAATAAAGATAGAGTATTATCTGGATGTAAAGTTTCCGTCATGGCTAGTGATGATGAATGTTCCAAATGATGATGGTTCCTTCACATTCCTCGACAACTTGGTAGAGCTGGAATTATGTAATTGCTACAACTGTGAACAAATTCCAAGCCTAGGAAATCTTCCAAGTCTTAGGTATCTCAATATAAATTTTATGGCCAGAGTAAGACGTATATGGAATGAGTTCTATGGCATTGGTAGTGTTGGTGACATAAGGAATGGATGGAGGCTGTTCCCGCTGTTAAAACGGTTTCTTTTATCTGATTTAGATAGTTTAGCTGAATGGATGGCACCAGAAGTGGATGGCAGAGTTTCTGCTGTATTTCCAAGCCTTGAAGAATTAAGGATTTATGGTTGCAATGTTTTGACCAAAATTCCGATGAGTTATCTTTATGCGCTCGTAGAACTCGATATTGAGGACTGCCAAATGTTGGAATATATATTTGATGAACTCCAGTCTTTTCCTTGTCTTAAAAGCTTGAGCATACGAAGAAGTAACTTAACTTGCATGCCACGTGCACTGCAGTCCTTCACTTCTTTAGAGGAATTGAACCTAAGTTGTTGTCAAAGCCTGGCATCTATTCCAGAAGATTTGGGATTGTTGGATTCTCTTGTTTCATTGGAAATCTGTGATTGTCAAAAACTGAAAGGATTTCCTTCAGGAATTTTTGAGAGCCTTGCCAGATTGATGACACTAAAACTGGGTGGTTTTTCACAGTTGGAAGATTTCTCTTATTTGAATTCGATCCAACACCTTTCTTTTCTGCAAGATTTAACTACACAGATGAGTACTGCCATATCTCTACCAGAACAACTTCAATACCTCACTTCTCTAAAGTACTTGTCGATCCATCTTTTTTATAGATTGGAAACTTTGCCAGAGTGGCTTGGTAATCTATCTTCTCTTCAGAAGCTTGATATCTTTTATTGTAGTAACATGAGGTATCTGCCATCAGCAACAACCATGAAACAGCTTTCCAAGCTCACACACTTGCGCATTATTGATTGTCCCTTCCTTCGTACAAGTTTCACCAAGGGGAGTGGAACCGAGTGTTACAAGATTTCTCACATTCCCAACATCGAATTCTGTTAACACCAACAGGTAAACCAGTTGCTCTTTGTATTTGTATCAATATTTCTGTTGGCCCTGGATTGATAATGGATGGATTACGAGACTTGGGTTCTTCAAAATGGCGCAACAAGCACCAAGTAAAGGTCCTCGGCATTTGCATACCAAATCAATGCATTCAAATCTGTTTATTCATTGAGAAATTAATACAACTTCGATACTCACAAGCTCATGGGGGCTTTTCTAATTCACTTTGGCTGGCTCGTTACAGCAACTCTCTTTCTTATTTACACAAATGTAAGACAAGTTTGCTTCGTCTCTAGACCAAGTCAACTCCTTAATTCTAAATAACCAGGCAAAACCAAGTTTACTTTTCTAGCAGTGAAATAAAATTTATCTCTGACAGTGATAAATATTCCTTTTAACAATCCTGAGGAGTTCAAGAAATAATGATAACTAGATTCAGTGGAGTGCATGGTTATAGTCATGAAAATGGAAATTTTTGTAGATGAAATGGGATAACCACTTGGAAGCAGCAAACGATAGTATTGCCACAGTGAGTAGTCCGATTCTTGCAGCTCCTGGCATCACATTCTGCTTTGTTGCAGCAACAATCCCAATTGAAGCAATGGAGAAAATCTCCAACAATACCTCAAGCCCATTCAGACATTGATGAGCAGCATTACAGCTCCTGCAGTTCACTACATGGGACCAGTACCTGAAACATGCCGCGAACATAATATTTTCATCAAAGTATCGGGATTGGACCGTACATCTGATTCTATCAGGATAGCCAGAAGTTTATGACAATTACCTGTCCATTAGTTGTTCTTTAGCAGGATTTGGTGGAATTGCTCCTTTAAACTTGCTTCCCCACTCAAGCTGACCGCCTGAATACTTTCTTAACCACTTCCGGAATGGAAAGCAATCACATTGGTGTCTGACTTTGTCGGTACATAGCATGCTTTATGCCAATTGCAGGCTCCAACACCCATTATTTTGCGCTCCTGGAATGTTATTACGGATCAGAAATTCAGGATTAGCATCTTAAATTTGTTTGATTTGACAATTATCCAATGTATTCGCATTATATTCACAGGAAATTTACCAGTGGATGCGAACTGGATTCACTTTAAGTTCAGCAGACAAATAATATCATAGTCGATGAGCAACTTCTGATCTAACTTTATAGTTGTTATAAATGTAAAAAATCATAAGAATGATTAATTCTTGAAATAACAAACGTAATGAACTTGGTGCTGCTTCCTTTATCATCCCAACAATAATATTGACAATATGAGAATATGACAATTGCTAGTTCCTATGATTGGAAGAAAGTGGAAATTACCTCCAAATGAAGAAGATACAAATCCGAGTCAAGAACAAGAAGTTGCCCCATATGAAACATCCATCTTGGAATGATTTTATCCTTCCATAGTCCAAAATTTTTAGCAAAGCACCATATTACTCTGCTTCTACCAGGACTAACTGGAATACAAACAAAAACCAGGGGAGACCTCCGTCGGACTGTTGCCACATGTCTCAGTCGGTCCTAATATGAAAAAACCAATTACAGAAAGAAAAGAAGTGTTGCTGCGGATGAGCAGAGGCATATCATCAATGGTCAACCAGATATAAAGATGGCAATTTCGATTGATGGGTCATGTTCCTGTTAGGTCAGACACATAGCTATGATAGGTTTGGAACCGACTAACACAGGGCGTTATTATTAAAAGAGTAAATACCTTGCAACTCATTCAAAATGATCATTAAATTTATACGTTATAATTGATCTCAACTTATCAAATGGATCTACATGACATGAATAATGTATAAACAAGTTAAATAATATGTAAATCTGTCATTTTAAACAGGATAATGAGACATAAATATATAAACTGGAAATAGCGAATACAAATTGAGATGTTCATGTTAAAAAGATCCACCCAAATAAAATGAAAATGTAACTAAGTGATGTTTTGCCTGTTTTTCTTCAGCTGAAGATGGCAGTTCATTTCCTGGACTTGTCTCGCTGGTTTGATATGGTTCAGGACTAGGAAATGTATAGACCACACAAGGAGCCATAAATATGGTACTGCTACGTTCACGCTCAGTAATGAAACCATTAATGTCTAATCCTTTCACTGTCATTTCAATTGGCATACCTCCTTCTCTATCATTCTTAACTGTAAAGCAAGATAAAATGTAGAGATCACCAACACCTTATATATGAGGCAGCTAAAAATGATTAATTTCTAAAGGAACTGCTTATCTACTTTTGGGTTGTGGAACTCGTTGCAACCCATAATGTGCATACGGCACATGAGCCGGGTCCAGGAGATTTTCTGTCAGGATTTCATACCTGTGAAGTAGCATTTAGTTGATTAAGATGAAACGTTTTGAAAATATCACTTGAACCAGCTCAAAAAGAGAGAAACATGGATTAATCTGCAAGCAAAGGATTCATATCATTGCATACCCAATAGGCATATCTCTGTTTCCTATTATCTTTGAATATGAAGGATCGTCGAGTTCTGGAATATAAGGAGGCTTTGTCTTCGATAGAATGTCTTTGAATTCAGGATCGCTATTTGGCCAAAACCATATAATTCCATTCTGTACAGTGCTTGGATAAACTGCAACACATGCTTTCTTGCTTGTATGAACCTAAAGAGCAGTTTTGCAAAGAAATTACTTGGGCCATATACATATTAACTAGATCACCAACAATTTGTTCAGATCAGAATAGATGCAATAATAAGTACCCAGTAACTTAACATCAGAATGTCTTAGGAACCACCTTGATAGCTGAATGTACTTGATGAAAGGATGACTCAATAAGCAGGAAAAAAAAGGAGAGAACAGAACAGATCTTTATCAGCACACATTGATTAAAGGTGAAAGTGGGATTTGAAGACCAACCTGAGGACCATCAGAAGGTGCCTGAGGGATAAGTACACAGTGACCAGAACCATTAAAGCACCAACCATGATACACACATTGCAATCTTCCCCATTGATCCATTCTCCCTTCTGATAATGGTGCTAACCTATGAGGACACATATCATCAAACACTCTCCAGCAACTCTCGTTCCTATCCCACCAAACAACCACATCAATACCCATAACTCTTTTCCCATGTGGCTCCTTCTTGTTCAAATCGCAAACTGGCATGATGGGATACCATTGTGAATACCAGTCAAATCTGTCCTCCTCTTTAGTTTCAGTTTCAGGCTGAACTTCTAATGGCCAGTTTCTGGAAACTGTAAAAATCCTGAATTTGCTGCCATTTGAGAATGAACTAAAGTAGTGATTAACAAACTGAAATCTGGGTATGGTGAGTTGGTTGTTTCCAAATGTAAATTGATTGATTTGAACGTTGGATGCAAGAGCAGACATGATTGATGGAATTGAGAGCTTAGTTTAAGAATGCCATATCTGTTGTGTGGTTGATGCTTATGATCTCGCCTTGATTCTATATAATATTATATAATATCAACATTTCCATTCCCGATGGAATCATCAGTTTCAGTGTCCTTATGGCCCATGACCAACCTCAAGCTCAGGATTATCCAATTTAATCCATTGCCATCCATGAGTGAAAGCAAACCGAATTATAAATTTAATTTGATAACTATAATTGCAGTTTTAATTTTAATTCTGTGATAAAATATTTGATTGAATTAGTTCGATTTAATTTTTTAAACATAATTACTGAAGCTTAAACATGAGTTCCATGGAATTGAATTTTATCTTATTTAAGCTCTAACTCATTTATAATCCAGTCATATTTTTTTAATATATTATAAATTTAAAGGAATATAAAAAATATCTTATATAAAAAATATCTTACTTTTTTATTTTTAAAAATAAAAAATTTTATATTTCTATGTAAATTAATAAATTAGCTCATGAATTATTTATTAAGCTTAAATGATTAAAATATGATCTAATTTAATTTAAACTAATTTTTATTAAATAGCCTAATAATATCTGACATAATTATACTAAACATGACTTTGAATTTCATATAATTACATAAATAAGGGTTAAATGTTAACTTTTTACAAGTTAGAGGTTTAGTTGCTGAAAACAAAACTTTATGTGAAATTTAAGAAGAAATATAAAGTTTAGGGACTTGATCGTAATTTGACCAAAATTTGAATGAGAATAGGTTGGCTTATTGTCAAGCTTCGTAATAAATAAACCAAGAGAAAGCTTCGCTCTCTGCTTCTCAAGCAAAAACCCTAATTTCCTAATTCTCTTTCAGGTCTCTCATTTCAGCTCCTTTCTCTTTCAGCATAATTTACCTTTTTTGATTTAATTATTTATTATTCGATTTTCGTTCCATTTTTCGCAGATAGGAGTGCTCTTTCATTATTTCGAAAAGATGAGAGGAAGAAGTTACAGTCCATCTCCACCTCGATATAGTAGAAGAGGAGGAGGCGGTGGCCGTAGCCCTAGCCCTAGAGGACGTTACGGCGGTGGTCGTGGTGGAAGAGATCTTCCTACAAGCCTTTTAGTCCGTAATCTTCGACATGATTGCAGGTTTCTTTCTTCTTTCCCTACTGCTTTATTTTTTAGCTTTTTTTTTATCCACCGTTCTTCTTTTTTCGTCCTTTGTTTGTTTAATGTACCTTGATTTGTTTGCTTGCTTTATTATCAGATGATTGTTAAATAGTTAAATAACAGTCAACTGTTTATTTGTCTTTTCATGTTTGTATTTGTTATCAAAAATTTTGTTGTACTAATTTAATGAACCGAGGTTGGTTGTTTTTACCCTTCATATTGATTCTTGAACACTTGCGCGTCTTATGTTCTTTGGAATCTTTTGTTGATCGGTGGATGGGATCTCAGCTATAATACTGAATGTGAATTATATTTTGTCATTCAATTCCTGCAAGTGAATGAAATGATGTACAAAACTACAAATGAGTCGTGACATATCTGTTCTCTGTAGTAATTGTATATCTGACGGCAACGTTAAGGGATGTGTGGCCATCATATGGAATAAGCTTGTAACTTTATTTCTTTGATTAAATAAACAGTGCATGCTTTGTAATTTGTTTCTTTGGCTTCTGTGGAAAATCAAATTACATAATTTTGCTAAAATTTGAACTTTTGACTTCTTGAACTTTGAGGAAGGTACTCTTTTTTAGTTTTTGAAAGAATGAGCATCATTTTGAAATATTAGTGGTAAAAGTTAATGAAAAATCCAATGTGATGGCCTATCCTGTGTTGTGGCTAGTGTGTAAAGATTGAATGATGTGTTGCTTTTTCCTCTTGTATGATATAGGTGTTATGCTAGAAATGTGGGTCTTTTAAGTGTTGAAACTGCTGTTTTCCTGTCAGTGTGAGGAACCTCTGATATTGTACATTATAATGAGACAAATAAGGAGCCTGTTTTACCTAGTTAATTTATTTTATTGTTTTGGTGTTCTTACAATCAGAAAGATAGTTCTTCTGATTTTGGTGCAATATGCAGGCCTGAAGATCTGCGACGGCCTTTTGAACAGTTTGGTGCTCTCAAGGACATTTACTTGCCTAGGGATTATTACACTGGGTGAGCCTGGCTCTGCTAATTACAGACACATTTAACTGTTCCGCGGTGGTTGTTATTTTTTTTCATTCTTCATGAATTTTTTTTCTGGTCAGTGGAAGCTGCATGAAGTCAGCAGTTCTAATTACAATGAGCAAACGCTGATTGATTGTTTTAAAAGAAATGGTGAAACCATTGGGACTATACGAAGAACTATTTTCTTCATGTTTTAATCATACCCAACCTCCTGATACCCAAAAAATATTCCTTTTCTATTATTTATTAATCAGACAAATACTTGTGGGTTTGAATCATCAGTATCTTACTAAGAAACTTTATTGTTTTCAACAATTGTTTGGAAATTTTAACATTAGTCAGAAGTGTGTTCCTAAACTTTTAACTGGTCTGCTGTGCTTGCTTGACCCTTTTATCTTATTATGATGGGGCATTCTCTTCATGATTTACTCTCTTGTAAGTAAAATTTGGGTTTGTTAATTGAAGTTCTTGAGATTTAACAGTGAACTTAATTTTTTGAAGACACCAATCAAGTAATTAGAGTTCTTTTGAAGAGATGTTAATGATAATGAAGATTGGAAGGAAGTTGGGTTTGAATACATTGTGAAGATTCTTTCAAGTCTTGAAGAATTTCAAGTCATCTTTAAATTGACACTTGCAAGGTCAGAAGCCAAGTGCTTGCTTTCTCATGCTTATCATGACCTTGGGATTATGTTGGTAAATTTCGTTGGCAAAAGGTTTATGGCGTGCGCTGTCTCTTACTCTACTTGCAATTTGCGATGCTTAAATATTTCTGTTTCTTGTTTACTTGCAGAGAACCCAGAGGTTTTGGATTTGTTCAATATGCTGATCCTCAAGATGCTGCTGAGGCCAAATATCATATGGATGGTAGGGTTCTTCTTGGTAGGGAGTTGACTGTTGTATTTGCAGAGGAGAATAGGAAGAAGCCAGCTGATATGAGGGCAAGGGAACGTGGAGGGAGGTACACTTTTTCTCTTTTGTCTATTACATTTGCTATATGAAGTATAAATTCTAGGTTTTATTTATTTAGAAAATATTTAGTTTTTTGTCTTCAACAGTTGTTTGCTGGAAAGCATTGTGTTAAATAATAGGATAAAAGGAACAGTTAGACCTAAACTCAATTGGAGAATGTTATTCAATCAAATTTAGCCATCTTAGATCTTGGTGCTAGTCAAATTTGTGCAGAGCGAAAATAAGAAGTTAGATAGCTGATCGTAATTAACTTGGGTTTAGTGATCATTTAAGTTGGATAGAGTTAATAAGTTTGTTAAGACTAGTCAATTAATTGGCTTCATTACTTTGTTAGAGATTCTCACCTTTTGAATGAATTACTTGCATGAAGCATTTTGAAAATGAATCCTCAAAGTTCTTACATCTCAATCAATATTAAATATGCCTTACTGTTTTAATTGTTTCCTTGTTGTAGGGGTCGATTCCGTGATCGAAGACGATCTCCACCTCGCTATTCTCGATCACCTCGATATTCTCGTTCACCACCTCCTCGCTATGCAAGGTCTCGCAGTCGTGATTATTCTCCTGCTCCCAGAAAACGATACTCAAGGTATGTAATTATTGTTTTTCAATGCTATGATTTATTGTAGAGACTGTGATTCAGTTGCCCTATACGACAACCAATATAACATATTCCAATTAACTTGGAAACAAGACTTAGTTGAGTTGAATTTGGATACAAGGCCTCAATTTGAATGATAAACTACAGATGAAGGCGACACTAACCTCAAAGAAAATTTGGCTCATTACAAAATTCAGACTTCACAATGTAACTGGATTTTTTCAGTTCATTTTTGTAGTTTCATATCCCAAGTTTGTATTGGTTTTGTATTTGTTTATATTAATTTGTCATTGGTTGCTTATTAGCAGAGCTGAACACACTGATGCTTTTTGTTAGTTGTTTTATAATATGTGCTTAATATAGTTAGTTTTGTGTCCTTCCAAGGTATATCTGGGATGCAGTATGGTATGTTTTGCTCTTTAGACTTGTTCTTTCAATCATATTCGAACATACTTGTTTGTTTGTTTTGTATGGAACAGGTCCATTTCACCTGAAGAGAAGAGATATAGTGGAGAGAGGTCATTTTCACGGTCAAGGAGCCGCAGCCGTACTCCAAACAGGGGTCCAAGCCAGAGCCCAAGAGGCAGAAGCCTGACGCCAATCCCTAGAAGAAGCAAAAGCCGCAGCCCTGGCCCTAGAAGAAGCAGAAGTCGCAGCCAGAGCCCAACACGTGAAGAATACCATAGGGAATCTAATGGAGATAGGTCGCCTAGCCAGTGAGACTTGAAATGCATCGGTGTAATGCTCGATTCATTTTTCTCTCATTGATGCAAGTTATATAGTTGTGATCTGTTTTGGAGATTGCTGAATGCTTTGCTTTTCATAGTTGGTTCTGTTGTTGGAGTAGATTAGTGTGAGGAAGTTTCCATCAATTGAGAATTTACTCTAAAATTTAGTCTGTACGTTTTGTTGGCTAACTGTAACTTGGTAACATTAAACCATTTCTTGATATGCTATGTTTATTTCTTTTTGGTGGTGGTGGTGGTGGATCTTGTGACCTTATGACGAGGCTTTCTCAAACGTTCAAATTTTACAGTGTTTTTATTTTTCCATGAGATCAAGGGAAGTGTTACGCTGGACAAACCCAACCCGAACCAGTTGTTCTCTTTCCAGGTCCAGGTTAAATGAATATCTCATCTTTATTTACAAACCAAAGCATGAATGTTTGTCTGCTCCTCGGGCACTGTGATTGACATGAAGGTACGGTTAAAAAATTATTCACAAGTCACCTTCTCCATCACTCGCCCCTTTCCTGCCGAGTCAGACCGCTTCTTTTAAATTGTTGTCTACCGTTTGTCACCATTAGTATTCTGTTTCTCTTTTGTTCTTTTTCCCCCTTCAAGCGTTATCCAAATGGCTTATTAACATTATTATTTCTGAATGTTTTTCATTGAACATGTCATTATTTTTTTATTCATTTTGTTTAAAATAACTATATATATATATATATATATATGTATGTCATAGATAATCACATTATCATTAACTAATGCATTATGATAATATACTGAAATTTAATAATGGTAAAACTCATATCATGAAAACTGACTTTTTATATTAATATTCAAATTTAGGAAACTGCAAATTGAATAAAACAACATTAGAAAGAGGACAATAATTACTCTTTTTTAGACTTTTCAGCCAACACAAATTTATTAATTAAAAATATTATTTTTTTATAGTAAAATAATTACAAAACGATGCCGTATTCGCTTCCCCTTCCTTCCTATCATGAGTTTCCAAAGCTAAACCGTTTTTTTCTGTTTTGGACTTTACAATTCTCCTCATTTCATGACTTTTGGAGGGAATTTTGACCATATAAATAATCATAAAGAGAACAATTAATAATAATATGTTGGCAATTAGGACAGAAATGATAAAGATGAAAGCGAGAGGGAACAAAAAAAAGGGAAGCTGCCATTAGAGGTTTCCTGTTAGCTCTGTAAACTTCCAAGAAATCAAATGAATAATTTATTGTAATTATGGGACATTTATAAAGTTTATATGTGCAGTTCTGAAACTACTTGTGTTCTTGCTGCTGTTTGATTTTTGTTCATAATTGAAAAAAGAAAGTTGCAATTTTAGTTTAGCGGGTCTTGAAAAATCTGTATAAAGATTGTGCCTTTGATACTTTTTTCTGGTTATTATTGATCAAAGTTTGTTGTTTTAACTATTTATTTCTTCTGTACAAATGGGGTCTATATGAGGCCTTGGTACAACACTTCGGAAGCTGCTTAATTACTTGATTTCTCTTTCTTGGTGCCTTTCAGCTTGTAAAATTCGGATCAGGTACTTTCTTCCTTTGCTTTCCCCCTTATTTTCTTACCTTTTCTTGCTCGGATACTTAGCTTCTTCCTTTTCAGCATCTGGGTGTTTGTTAATTTTTTTTCTTGCTCTTTTCCACTCTGGAAAGTAGGCTTACTTGGGATTTGCGTTTGTTCGGTTTACTAATGTCAAGGCATGTTTCCTGGTTTGCTCATCTGTTATACCAATTTCTTGCTTTACAATGCGTTCGATTACTGGAAAGTTGCTCTATTGTTAGCTTGCATGTTCAGTTTGCTGTATGTTGCATCCGTTTTCTGCCATGCACTTTCATTTGCTTGCTTTACATGTATGTATGCATAAATGCGTGTCTGCCTATATACATATGTATATGACTCCAATTATGGAACCATTAAAATGTCATTTTGATTAGATTTTAGGTTTTGGAGGTTTTATAACTTGTCATTATTGTTTAGGAAGAAAGTATAATTTAGAAGATAAGGTTTTTGAAGGTTTCATAACTTGTCATTTGTCTGTTCTTTTTTTGTACTTTAAACTGCATCACGTGCATGTGCTACTTCCCTTCCGCCTGACCAAGTTATGAAGCCGGTAGAATGTGGATTTTAAATGTCCCTGTGTACCGCTTAAAATTGTGAAGTTTCAATGCTGTAAGCTTTTTCAGGAGGGTCTTTGGCTATTGGTATCTTGTTCCAGTAATCATGTATTTTACTGCAAATTTGCAGTTCATCTCCAACTAAGGGTGAAAAAGCTAGAGTAACTCGGATCGAATGGTGCTCAAACAATGGCTTGGAGCACTTCTATTGCTTCTAGTTGGCATGGTCAGCAGTGCAATGGGTGAGTCGCAAAAATGTAGTTTGGTATCTTCCAGTCTTTATTTCATACGTTAAGTTGAGGGGTCAATGATAATTAGTTTCCAGAATCTTAGCCAAAATCATTTATAATTAATTCAAGAAGTGTTCGTATTTCTAGTCATATAAAGAATGAAGAGTGTTGGTGGCGATAGAAAGAAAGGTTGGGATTGATTTTTGGGGATTAATTGTGGAAAGACTTAACTGCTAGATGATGATCAGTTATTACAGTAAGTTAAACTGAAGCTTGATGGTTCTACCGTGGACTTGACAATATGAAAGGATCACATTCTTGAATTTGCAGGAGCATTTGTAGGAATAAACATTAGAACGAATGTTTCTGACATGCCACCAGCTTCAGATGTGATTGCAATCCTTAAATCCAACCATATAACTCATGTCCGCCTTTATGATGCTGATCCGCACATGTTAAGAGCCCTTTCAGACAGTGGAATTGAAGTAATGGTTGGTGTAAAAAATGAAGCGATCTCAGAAATAGGTCAATCTCCATCAGCAGGAGCAGCTTGGATTAACAAAAATATTGCCTCTTACTTGCCTTCAACCAACATTACCGCCATTGCAGTTGGAAGTGAAGTTCTTACTTCCATCCCAAATGTTGCTGCTTCTCTGGTTCCTGCCATGAGTAACCTTTATAAAGCACTCGTTGCTTCAAATTTAAATTATCAGGTCAAAGTTTCAACTCCTTTATCTATGGATGTTATCAGTAAACCTTTCCCCCCATCGACTGCCACTTTTAATTCAACGTGGAATTCTACAATTTACCAAGTCCTTCAGTTCTTAAAGAACACAAATTCATCTTATATGTTAAACGCATATCCTTATTATGGATACACTTCTGGAAATGGCATCTTTCCAATTGATTATGCTCTTTTTCGACCACTTTCTTCTGTCAAGCAGATTGTTGATCCTAACACCCTTTATCACTATAACAGCATGTTTGATGCTATGGTGGATGCAACCTATTATGCTATTGAAGCTTTCAATATTCCTGGGATTCCTGTTATTGTTACTGAGACTGGCTGGCCTTGGTTTGGTGGAGCAAATGAAACTGATGCCTCCATTAACAATGCCGAGACCTTCACCAATAACTTGATCCGTCATGTTCTGAATGATTCAGGACCACCTAGTCAGCCGAAGAAACCTATAAACACATACATCTATGAGTTGTTCAATGAAGATGAGACGCCAGGGCCTTCGTCAGAGAGAAACTGGGGTCTATTTTTCAGAAATGGCACTGCAGTTTACAATTTCAGCCTGGAAGCTTCTGGTCGAATTACAGGAAATTCTTCATCTGTCTTCTGTATAGCAGAAGCGAATGCAGATCCTGATCAGTTGCAAGATGGTCTGGACTGGGCTTGTGGACAAGGCGGGGCTGATTGCACTGCTATTCAACAAGGGAAGCCTTGCTATCTTCCTGATACCATACAGAACCATGCTTCTTATGCATTCAATGATTATTACCAAAAGAATCGCGCTGTTGGCGGAACATGCAACTTTAATGGTACTGCCACAACAACGACAATTGATCCCAGTAAGTCCTGCACTCTTTTCTTGTTAATTTTGGAGCAGCCTCTTGTGTGCATTTTACGGTAATTTGATCCGCAACCAACTCTCCAATAAGATTCTTCAATGCACCTCTCACTTCTTTTTGCTGGTCAACGTATTCTGATACTCCTGGTTTTTCTTCAAAAAGTAATAAATTATTGTGGGTTGCAATATATCAATCCCCTGAGAACAGCCTGCTTTCTGCTTCATTTGATGATCATTACTCAAACACCTTAGTAGAAGTGGCATTTGCAGAAAACGAATGAAATCCATGAAATGAAACAGAATACCGCGCTTGTTGATAAGTTACATATGCTAGGCTTGGACATTTGTAGTTGCCTGCCATCTTTTTCTAAACTATCTCACGACAATGTTGCGATCTTTTTGCAGGTTATGGATCCTGCATCTTTACCGGAAGGTGAGACGTCTGAATCTGCTCAGCTTATAGATCCTTCATATTCCTTTTAATGTTATTGTGATGACACTAAACTTGTAAATATTTCCAAATAGTTCAAATTCGAGCACAAGCAGGCGAATCCCTCCACCAGCAGCATTAGGACCAACAACCCCAGAAGGAGGGAGTACAAGTACGAGCATTCAAGCGTCAAAAGTACAATCTCTATTATCAGCAACATTTCTGGCTCTGTTATTGCTTTGACTTCAACAATTCATTCAATTTTGCATTCAGTTACACGTCTCCAACAAGTGCAGAAGACCAGAACTTGGACTAAGATGTCTGAAAATGTTAATCAATCACCACCTTATTTCAGAAACGAGGGATTGTTCATATGTGTCATTTTTGCATCAATCATTTTTACTCCTTTGAACTCCTCTTTGTCCTCAGCTTTGTTGTCTTTTGGGGTTGATCTTGCCAGCTTAGTGGAGTGTATATATTAACTAGATCTTTGATTCTTTTGGGACAGTTTGGACTCAAAGGAACTGGTTTAGACTTCAAATTCTGTTGCATTATGATAATGTCCTGTGTTTAGGTAATAAAAATCTTGAGGACTAAACATGCTTCCGCAAGTCACATTAAGTTTAGAGAAGAAATTCAATACAATAAAGCTGAACTTTTGACAGAAGGAAATCCAAACGGAACTTGTATTCTATATCACTTGATCGTCAATAACAACCTTGGGAATGTGAGAAATTTTGTACCACTCGGAATCTCTGTCAATGAGACACCTTCTCCTAAGAGGGCCGCAACCGTAGATGCGTAAAAGTGTCAACTTGGAAAGGCGTTTCATTGCTGTTTCTGATGGAAGAGTTCCCAGAGCATCGCAAAGATAAATGGCAAGGACTTGAAGAGAAGACAAGTTCCCCAACCACTCCGGCAAAACTTTCAGTTGTGTAAATTTACGAATCTCCAAATATTTAAGGGAAGTGAGGTGTTGAAGTTGATCAGGCAGAGATATTACACCGCTCTCGGCTATAGTTAATTCTTCAAGAGAAGAGAGGTGGTGGATGAAATTCATATAAGTGAAATCTTGCAACATTGACAACCCACCCACCTTTAATCTCTTTAATCCAGCCAGGCTGCCTATAATTTCCCAATGAAAGTCTTTCAGTTCGTAACAAGAAGAGATTTCCAATGAAACAAGTGACCTCAATTTTCCTAAATCTTCTGGAATAGATGACAGGTTTGGACAATTTCTTATAGTCAATTCCTCCAACGACGTGCAGGATTGCAGTGCACTTGGGATGCACGTTAAACTACCCCCCTTTATCCCCAAGCTTTTAAGACCAGGAAAGGATTGCACTTCATCAAATACATATTCCAACTCCTCGCACATGTCGACATCAAGTTTTACCAAGGAAGAAAGATGGCTCGTGGGAATTTTTGTCAAACGTATACAATAGCTCAACTGTAATTCTTCTAGGCAAGGAAACACTGCAGCAACGGTGTTATCTTCCTCTGGTGCCCCCCACTCTACTAGATTTTCTACAAAAAGTAACTTGAAAAGTTTCAATGCTGGAAATAGCCTCCGTCCACTGAACTTGTCACCACCGTTATCGATGCCGTAGAATTCACTCCCTATGCTTTTCAAGCTATACATGAAACTCATATAGAGATATTTCAGATTTGGAAGATTCCCTAGGCCTGGCACTTGTTCACAGCAGTAGCAATGATCTAATTTCAGCTCCACCAAATTATTCAGAAATGTGAATGAACCACCCTCACTTGGAACTTTCATCGTCAAAAACCATGACGGAAATGTCTTAGCCAAGTAGCTGTCGATCTTTATCCTCTCTATGTTCGGGTGAGGCTCAAGACCTTCCAGCACTTGTTCATCATCGTTACTGCCGTATACTGTATCATCATCAATCGTACGCCAAACCAGTTGCAGAGCTGTTATTTTCCTTTTCTCCTGTAGATTTGCTTTCTTGGCTTCTTCCTTGTCTCTCACCTCCCAAAGGTTCTTTATTATCAACTCCCCTCTTAGCTCATTTAAGCATTTCAATTCCTGAATTCTGCCTCCTCTGTTACTATCCACTACAAATAACGGCAACCTTTCCAGACTAGTTAACCTTCCCAACCCACCAGGCATCTGCCAATCCAGAGAAAATTCAATATGCTTCAAGTTCACAAGATATTTGATTATCTCTCCAGAAAACTCTTTAAGACACCAGCATCTTACGAATCTCAATGTTTGTAGATTGTAAAGTCTGCTGATGGATTCAGGAAACGCTTTCAGTTTAGTCTCTGAGACATCAAGATACCTCAAGCTTTTCCATTCATCAATTTGAGATGGTAGTTCATCAATCACAGCACCTTTCAGCTTTAGAGTTCGCAAGTTTTTCAACTTCCATGACTTATCAAAAACAACCTCCTTCGATAAGAATACAGTACGCAAATTCCTGGCACAAATTGCCATTGGATTTACTGCATCTTGACCATCAAGATTAACACGTCGAACGCAAGACAAGTCAGCTTCTGGCGGATATTCTTCAGAAGTCAACACTTGGGATCTCGAAAGAGATATTGCAAGATCATGCACAAGATCATGCATCTTGCAACTTCGAATATTCCCATATACATCCCTTTCCACATCTTGAAAGAAAGAATTACAAACTAAAGCATTAAAATACATGTCACCGACATCTCCACTGCACGGCTCGAGAAACCCTTCAGCCATCCAAAGTTGATTTAGTTCTTCTTTCTCAATCAAATAATCTTTTGGAAACATGGAACAAAATGCAAAACATGATTTCAGGAAGGGAGACAAATGATCGAAACTCAACTTCAATATTGCCTCAACATTGTCTTTTCTATATGAAGCCTTCAGAACTTTATCATGCAGAATCGACAGCCAGGCTTTCCTCTCTAATTTCATGTTCGACAACGTACCGCCTAAAACTTTTGCAGCCAAAGGAACACCACGACATTTCTTTGCAACATCCTGCCCTATAGATTCCAATTCAGCAGGGATGGACGTCCGTCCACGTCCAACCACTCTGCTCTTAATAATGGACCAACATCTGCCATCGGACAAGCCATCTAAATTATGCCTATGCATAGAACAACACTCTACAGCAGACACAACATCCTCCTGACGAGTTGTAAGAAGAACAGCGCTTCCACTGTTTTTAGCGATTGTTAACAAACGAATCTTCAGGTCATCCCACCAATTAGACACATCGTCCCATACATCATCGAGAACTAGAAGGAATTTCTTCCTTTCCAGCTCGTTTTGGAGCTGGCTAAGGATCGCATCCTTATTGTTCAACCCCCCCATGTTTGGGCACAGGCACTGCAACATTTCTCCTAAAATTTTCTGGTCACTAGAATTGTGAGAGACACAAATCCACAGTTTAACATCGAAAAGTTTTCTTTCCATAACTTCTTGACAAACCAATTTTGCTGAAAATGTCTTGCCGATGCCACCCATTCCCACAACGGGAACAATGGTAAGCTCTTGCTGGTTGCAGGAGCAACCAAGCAAGTTTACAATTGCAGTGACATCGGCTTCCCTCCCTACAACTGGACTATCAAGTACCGAGTCTGTCACCCGATCCAAGTTCATATGAGGGACTATTCTATCACTAGATGATGAGACTTGAAGTCCAAAACCCATCGCTTCATTCTTAATCTTTGACAAGGACTCGTTTACAGTCTTAACTTTACGAGCCATTTTGAGATGAAAATAAGCCATTTTAGCAGGACGAGTGACTTTGGAGAATGGATTAAAGTTGCGTACCTCAGTCTCAACCTTGAGACGAACGTTCTCGTAAGCCAACTTATCAAACAAATCTTCAACATCATAAGCAACTTGTGTAAGCTTCATGAACCAAATCCTGACAGGCTCCCTTCGCGTCTGCTGCTCCTCGGCATCATGAAGCACTGCATGGATCATAGTCAATGATTCTCGGAGCTCTTCGAGATCGTGCTTGAGGTTCAAAGCAAGGCTGATTTCATCAGTGATGAGGGAAACAAGCCTGGTTAGACTTTCCTCCACCACGAAACTAAGCATAATCTCAGCCATATGATCACTTGTAAGGATTGAAGAAAAGGGTCAAGAAGTAGTTAGAAGCTGAAGCTGATTATGTTCTGGTAATCGCTTGGAACATGGGATACATAGCCAAGAGAGGGCTAGCATTGCTGGTGAAGTTAGGACAAATAAAGTCATTTTATAATGGAACAATTAGTTTGGTGAGGGAATGGCAACAATGACAAGGGGACCATTTCACATTGCATGTAGCCAACCAACATTGACAATACCTCTTATAGAGAAATGTTTGTATTGTTCAAGTTCATTACTCATTAGTAACCAATTGAAATTACATGAAATTCATGGCTAATTAAATTAACATGACAATATAATTATTTGAAATTAACACTTTTTATTGAATTTTTTTATTTTTGGAGGAAGCATGTGAAGTACGAAACTTGTACTGAACGGACAGCACACAACCGATTATGTGAAATATTCCACTCAGTGGTCAGGAGCTACTCTCACGTGGCTCAGCTTCCCTCCTAGTTTCCCACCTACCCTCTCCTCACCTTCTCCATAATTACCCATTCACAAGGAACTGAGAATAGATAGATCGATAGAGCGAGAGTGAGATTTCAAACAGTCTTTGATATGGAGGAGACCATGAAAAGCATCGATCAAGTTAGTGTTGATGATATAATACTTGCAGGTGGCCTTTCATTGCAAGAAGCTGAAGAGTTCCATCAAATTCTTAGAGAAATCATTCATCTTTCAAATGGGTTGTCATCGTCAGACCCAAGTCTGGTTTGGAAAAATGTGGTGACAAACAGAATATTAAAGCCATGGCATTCGCATGGACTTCACCAACTTGTTTACTATTCTGTCTATGCTCGTTGGGATCCTTCTGTTAATGGCCCTCCTCTTTATTGGTTCCCTTCTCTGTAATACTCTCTCTCTGTTTTCATCTGTGTATTTGTATTTGTTTTGTTCACTTGGTTGCAGTCGTTTTCCACTTGTTTCAACTGCAAATATTTTAAGTTTTTTGGGTTCTTTTTCAATTTGTGTATGAATTTCAACGACAGACTAATTCTGTTCGAGTCAATTGGTAAGTTTTCTGATTGAAATGGAGTAAAAAAAGATGGATGCATTTTGCTGATGGACCTCCCTGAATGTTGGATTAAGGTCTAGTTTATTAAACTGAATTGAGTTGAGCTGTTATACACTCTAGCAGGAAAGTGTCAATATTTTGTCGTCTTCATATACGATTATCAGTTGGGATAATTATAATTTTCTTTAATCTTGAAGAAATTGCATGTTTCTGGTCCATTTCTCTTTGATCTCTTAAAATAATTGTTGCTGAATTCTTGCACAGTTAGTATTGATTCAGAATTTTCTCGTCTTATGCCAACCGATTGAGTATTCTACATGTTGTTTGAATGCCAGAAATGAGTCGAAACATACAAACTTAGGACGTGCCATGGAAGTATATGGTCCAAGGTTCTTAGGAGCCATGTACAAGGACCCTATAACAAGTTTTAGCCTCTTTCACAAATTCTCTGTTCAACATCCTGAGGTAAGCATAGTTTCATATGTGTTCATATATAACTAAAATTTTAATCATTTAAGTTTGATTTTTATTTGGAAGTTAATAGTTTTTGTTGTGATGGATTGATTGATCGGTTACCAGGCTTATTGGTCAATAATTCTGAAAGAGCTTTCGGTTGTATTTCATGAAGCCCCAAAGCGTATTCTTGACACCACTGACAAATCAAAACATGGAGGAGCATGGCTTCCAGGCGGTCACATGAACATTGCCGAATGTTGTTTGCAGCCTATCAATCATCCTAGAAAAACCGATGACAGTGTGGCTATCGTATGGAGAAATGAAAGTGATACTTTTGGTCTCAACCGTATGACTCTGAAAGAACTACGAGAACGAGTAATGTAATGTGCTCATCATGGTTATGCCAAAATCTTGTAGAATCTTAAAATTGTACTGCACAAAAAACTTGGAGCGCCCTAGAACAACCTAATCAATAAAGTTATGATGCAATTTGCGTTTATATATTGCAGGTTGGTGGCTAATGCACTAGACAGAACGTTTCAAAAGGGTGATGCTATTGCAATTGACATGCCCATGACAGTCGATGCTGTTGTGATTTATTTAGCCGTTGTGCTAGCAGGATTGGTCGTTGTTTCGATACCTGACAGCTTTGCAGCCAAAGAGATTGCTGCTCGTTTACGTATCTCCAACGCTAAAGCTATTTTTACACAGGTACTATTTGCTTCCATATATATTGCAAGGAGTGAAACTTGTGGATATACTAGATCCTTTGCCTTGGAAGTTAAAGTTTGCATAATGCTGTTGGCCCAAAATGTGCTAGATTTAAGGTTCGTGAATTGCTTCCTCTTTGGCTTTCAGGTCATAATTCTCATCTTAATCTGTATGTAGGATTTCATAGTCAGAGGTGGTCGAAAATTTCCTTTGTACAGGTGAAGACTGCCTTCTATCTTTATAGAAGCAATGATAGAAATAATAAACTAGAAAATGAAATTAAACTCATCTTCAGTTATCACCATAAGTTAACTTATTATCCGGCCATAAAATTGCAAAAACTTCGAAATGGGTATCCTACTTGTTTTGATTAGCATCAACTTACACTCTGGCAAACAGACATTCAAATTTGTCATGTCATGTCAAGTGGAAGGAAGTTGGTGAATGGACAAAGTTGAAACTGTCAAGAAAGTCAATGAACGGTTGAATTGTGCCGTTGGCTGATGACTATCTTTGCCTTCCTTTTCCAGTCGTGTTGTAGAAGCTGCAGCAGACAAAGCCATTGTGCTCCCTGCGGTTGGAGATGATGTCGGTATCCAATTAAGACAGCAAGATTTGTCATGGAAGGATTTTCTGTCTAGTGTCAACCACCTGCCAAGGTAATGTCTGCATTTGTTATTTTGATGCGTCTGCATTTTTTCAACTCTGTTGCTGATCGTCTTCAAATTTCAACTCATTAAAAGTGATGCATTTTCCTTCCTCTACAGACCAAGTTATTTTTCTCCAATTTATCAACCAGTAGATTCTACGACTAATATACTCTTTTCTTCTGGCACCACAGGTAAAACAAGTTATTTTGAATCATAAATAGATAGCTGGAGTTTTATCTTTCCTCTTGACACTTTGCTGCATGACTTATCTTTGTTCTAAATTAGGGGAACCAAAAGCCATTGTTTGGACACAACTTTCTCCTATTCGTTGTACTAGCGATGCATGGGCTCACATGGATATTCGAGTTGACGATGTTTACTGTTGGCCGACAAATTTAGGATGGGTGATGGGACCCATTTTACTGTACACTTGCTTTCTAAGCGGTGCGACGCTTGCCCTCTTTCATGGATCTCCTCTGGGCCGTGAATTTGGGAAGTTTGTTCAGGTAACATCTCCAGCCCATAGTTTCCACTGCATTTTAAGTTCAATGTAGTACATGACACCACAAATCCGTGACTTCCAATAATATGATCATGTCCTAGTTTCATTGGACCTTCCAGTTTGTGTTTCTGAGGAGTACATCTTATCTGAGACAGGAAGTTGTACACTAGATTGTTACTAGTAAAAAGGAGGATGAAATCTGACCAGTAAAAAGGTTATAGAAATAAAAATGGAAATAAAAGTTGTTCGTATATCAGTAGGACCGAGTGATGAAGCTGTTGACCAGTCCTGGCCTAACTACTACACACTAACCGCTCTTCTGTTAATTTTGTTCAGGATGCAGGAGTTACGATTTTGGGTACGGTTCCAAGTCTGGTGAAAGCTTGGAAAAGTACCAATTGTATGGAAGGCCTAGATTGGACAAAGATAAAGTAATTTTCTTGAACTTCGAATTGTTGCATTCTGCAAATCTTTCCTGGAAAAATAAAGAAGAAAAAATGTTAATGCAGATCCTTTGGTTCCACTGGAGAAGCGTCCAATGTTGATGACGACCTTTGGCTTTCTTCAAGAGCTTATTACAAGCCAATAATTGAATGTTGTGGAGGCACTGAACTCGCTTCATCCTATATCATTGGAAGCATGCTGAAGCCACAAGCTTTTGGTGCATTCAGCGGTGCATCAATGACAACAGGCTTTGTCATCCTCGATGAAAATGGAGTTCCTTATGTAAGAAAAGGAAAAGTTTATGCTGATTAAACTTTGATCAACTGCCATTTCAGACTAACCTCCGATCAACTGCTAGATCGTATAGATGCAGGCAGTGCCTTTGCTCATCACTATTTTCTTACTTGCATACTCGATTTGTTTTTGTCTATGTGGCAGCCTGATGATAAACCTTGTGTTGGTGAAGTGGGTTTGTTCCCTCTTTGCTTGGGAGCAAGTGAAAAACTGCTTAATGCTGATCACTATGAGGTATACTTCAAGGGAATGCCAATGAACAAAGGAAAGGTATGCTTCTTTCTGTCATGCATTTTCGTGCTGGAATCTTGGAGAATTCGTAAACTCGGTGGAGTATTCCAAAGAACAAATTTAACTTTAATGTACCATATCATAAACGGATTTGCAGTGCCTTAGGAGACATGGTGATATCATTAAAAGAACAGTTGGAGGATATTTCATTGTGCAGGGAAGAGCTGATGATACCATGAATCTTGGAGGCATTAAGGTATGGCATTTTCAACCAGAACAGAAAGGACTTGGGCTTTTTTTAACCTTTTCCATTATCTTTTTTCCTCTCCCAATAAAATATGGACTTGGCATATCCAATGGTAGAATCATTTTTCCTCGGTTTTGTGTGCTTTGACTGCTTTAACATAAATTCGTCGCTTTCGATCAAGTCTTTTTTCATCCTTTACAATTGATAAGAAATTTCTAATGCAGACGAGTTCTGTAGAAATCGAGCGAGTATGCGATCGGGCTGATGAAAGCATAATGGAGACAGCTGCAATCAGTGTGGCACCAGCAAATGGTGGTCCGGAACTGCTGGTAATTTTTGTGGTTGTAAAGAAGGGATATGTTGGTCAAGCAGACAAGCTGAAAATAAAATTCTCCAGGGCCATCCAAAACAACCTCAATCCATTGTTTAAGGTGTCACCCCTTTCTTTCTTGTTTAAGTTGACATGATCAAACATTGTTGATAAACTTTTCTTGTTGATGATCATTGTCAGGTGAGCCATGTCAAAATTGTGGAGGAGTTTCCTCGCACTGCATCAAACAAATTATTGAGGAGAGTTCTGAGGGATCAAATGAAACACGAGCTATCCATGCGGAGTAAAATATAATCATCAAAAAGCTTGGCTTGCTTGCTTGCTTGAAAAAAAAATATATATATATATATATATTTATATATATTTATACTAAGGCAGTTGGTCATTATTTCTTTACTATATGAAATTGGATTTATTTCAAATTCAAAATTTTTTATATCTTCTATTTCTGCTTGACTATGTTCTGATCCATATTCTAAATTACTATCTGAATTATTATCATATTTTTCCATCATACTTATACTTTTTGATTATGAAGTATTTGGAATTACTTGTTTAGATTCTGACGATGATTCTATTTTATTTAATTGATCTTTTATAACCTTTACAAAATCATTATCTTTTATTTTTAATTCGTTGAAACTTGAAATGGTTTAAAAACATGTGATTGATTTTTATCCAAATTTAAATCGAATGATAAAATCATTGCACAACAGGCCAAAAAAAAATGCAGTTTTTTGGACTAATGAGCACATTGATATGGTAAAACATATAAAATCTTTGGTAAAGGAAATTCCTTATCTTTATCTGTCTAATCCAAATGCGTTTAAGATTGTGGAAACAGATGCTTCTGACATTGGTTATGATGATATATTAAAACATAAAATTGATAATAAAGAGTGCATTATACAATTTACTTCTGGTTATTGGAATTAAGCTCAATTAAATTATTCTACCATTAAAAAGGAGATTTTAAGTATAGTAATTTGTGTTAATAAATTTCAGTCAGATTTATTAAATAAAAGGTTTTTAATAAGAATTGATTGTAAATCTGCTAAAGATGTTTTAGAAAAGGATGTTAAAAATTTAGCTTCAAAGCAAATATTTGCCAGATGACAAGCTATTTTAAGTATATTTGATTTTGAAATTGAATTTATAAAAGGTAAAAATAATAGTATTCCTGATTTTCTTATTAGTGAGTTTTTACAGAATAACGGGACGAAAGAAAAATAAAGGAAAAGAGGTAGTAAAATTCAGTTCTTCTTCTTCTAAAGCCCGTTCAGACCATTCTGAAGACATAGTAAAACCTATTAAAACCTCAGAAGAAGACCTTAAAGCTCTAGACCTTAAAAAAATGGATTGTTGAGCTGTCTCAGTCTCCAGAAATAGTAAAAGCCCTTCAAAGTATGACATTCTCTTCAGCAGAAGAATCAGGTAAAATCTCTGGAACTAAAGCGATCGTGCCCGTTATAGGTACAGCTAGTCTGTCTCAAACGGTAGATAGTAAAGACTCATCAAATCCGTTGAAGGCTGTGGATTTGTCAAAAATTCAAACTGGCCATTATACTTTTTCAAATTATTCTAAATGGGTAAATAAAACTATTTTTGATTTTGAAATAGAAATTGAAGATGGTTTTAACAATGTTAATCCTTGGGAGATTTTAAAAAAGTATTACCCTGAAAATTGGTATTTTACCCCAAAGGATTTAATAAAACCTCAAAAATACTATTTAAGTATACTTGAGGTTTTCTGAGTCAGTAAAAATAAAGCATACTTTCAATAAAAATATTAAAAATGTTATTGCTTACTCCTCTTTACAAATTAAAAGAATTATTCATCCTTCAGACTGGTCAGTTCCCCAGCTTTATACTCCTGTAAAATTTAAGGTTTTAAAACCCCATTGTCTTACATATAGTTATTTTGACTATATTGAGGCATGGAAAAAAGTACTTTGTATTCAAAACCCTACATATATTCATTCTTGGTTAATATATTTTGATCAAAAAATATTAAAAACTAGTAAAATCCCAAATTGGTTTCTAAACTGATGGCAATCTTGTGGTATTACTGATGAAATATTATCCCAAGAGGTGTTATTAGTATATCAATATTTTAAAACCAATTTTAGACCTCCTCAGAGAGAAAAAAGTATTCCTCATCTTATGTATTATTGTATGACTTTCTTTATACCTTGGATGTATCAATAATATTTGGATTTTCAGTATGTTTCGGGGACATATATCCCTACTCTGGTAAAAAAGCATAAAATAAAATGGTGGAATGCCTTTAAAAATACCACCACGGAGATATCAGTAAAACAATGAATGGCTAACAGGCAAGCTCTTACATATAGTGGAAGGGTGACTCTGCAAGATCAACTTTCATTTGGATCCCAAAAGACTTAATGTCAAGCTATGTTGGCAGCAGCCAAGACGCTAGAGGAGTATAGTGTAATTTGTAAACAGGTGTTTGAATGTCTAGGTTCAACATCTGAAGCAGTAAAACCACCAAGATCCAAGTCTAGTAAAGCTTTCTCCAAGAAGTCTCATGGAAGAAGACATCAAATTTAGTCAGGTTCAAGTTCGGAGTCAACAGCGTCATCCAGTACGTCATCCTCCAACTTGGATTCCTCATATCATGCTTACAGTAATGAAGATGACTGTTACAATATAGTAAAACCAATAAAAAGAAAAAGAAAGAAATAAAAAGAAAGATAAAAAAAAAGAAAGAAAAGAAAAAGAAAAAAGAGTCATCTGAAGACTCAGAATAAAAGGTAGAAGGAACCTTATTCCTTCAAATCGTGGTAAAAGACGAAGCATTTTCAAAAGTAAAGATTCTGGTAGCAGACAAGGTACTGTTCATCAACAATAAAAGTAAACAGTAAAGATTTTGGTTGCAGACAAGGCACTGTTCATCAACAATAAAAAGTAAATAGTAAAGATTTCAAAATTTTTTTATTTAAAGAGAGCCTATTCCCTTGTGAAGACACACATCTATTATCTGATTATTCTCTCCCTAAACTCTCTCAACCAATCCTCTTCTCTCCTCTCCTTCCTTCAATTATTCATTTGTTTAAGAGTTCTACTAGTAATTCAAAGTAAATTGTAAACTGTTTTGTAAATCTTTATAAGTAAATTTTCTTCTTCTATTTTCTTTTCTTAAGTAAGCTATATCCTTATAGCTGAAATATTGTAAGACCGTGTTAACGACATATTCTCTTCTCCCTCCTCACTTTGACTTGATTCTGGGGATCTCAGATCAAGGTTGCAGGAACCTTAAACCATTGCATGTTGAGTCTGGTGCATACTATATGATAACATTTAAAAATTAAAAATAAAAATATTTTATTTACTGTTCCGATAAAAATATTATTCCTATTCCGATCCATAGCAGGACATAAAAATAAAATTATTATATACAAAATCTAAAGAAAAGGGTAATAAAAATAATTTATAAAGGGTAATAAAAATAATTTATATGGATAAAAATATAATATGAAGTTTATTTGATATATTTACAAGATTGAACTTTTGTATAGCAATTTATAGATCTATAATAATATTATATAATTTTTCAATATTATTGATTCCAAGTAATTAATTATTTAATTTATCTTGAAATTTTTGATGATATATATTAAATATTGAAGAAGATATGATGATATAATAATAATATTAAAAGAAATAGATATCGATGATCCACAACATTTGCATATATATATATATATATATATATATATATATATATATATATAAATGAAATAATGCTAGATAATTTCAATGACAGTGACACCATCCAATTGGACTACTCATAATAAAAATAAAATAATTGTCGGCAATCTGAAAGAAATTGATCTTTTCGTGACAATCCGATCACAAACATTTCAGAATATGAAGGAAGGGACCAACTGAAAGGCAAAGAGAGAGAAACAGGTATGACATGATGCTGGGTAAAATGATTTGATTTGTAAACTAAGTAATTAGATTGGAATATGAAGCCATTACATCTAAAGCCGAAACAAGTAAATTATGCATCTTTTAGGATTTGCAGATATCAGATTTGAATTTTCCACCTCTATGTCATCATTGTTCAACAATTTCGGCTCTGTTATAGTAGAACAACTTCTTTGACTTGCACAACTTCATTAGGAAATACCATCCTACGGCACCTACTGTCATCAGCCCACTTACCAAGTAAACTGTCTTGGTAGCCACTGCCATTATTAATACCAAAAACCCAGATGGAATCAGGCACATGACGATTAATCCTGGAAGTCTCATTGGAACCCTGTAAGGTCTTTCCAGTTCAGGATATTTCCTTCTCAACCACAGAAAAGATGCAAATTCCAATAACATGCCTAAACTGTACAAGAAATTGGCAGATGAGATTATATCCGTAAAGTTCATATATGATACTCCAAGTGTGATTATTGTAGAAAGCAATATCCCCAACCATGGAGTATTGAACCATTTAGATCTTTTAGCAAAAAATTGTGGGAGAAACCCCAGATTCGCCATACCCAGAAGCTGATAAGCACTACTACTCATTTGAGCTTCGAACAAGCCAATGGCTGACAAAACTGCACCAATTTCAATCCAATATTTGAGCCACTTCCCCGCGATGATTTGGGCTGCGGTGGCATGAAATCCAGACTCCCATTCGGTTTGATCAACGGAAACCGCTCCAGTCACGGCGAAAAGAGGAATCAAGTACGATATGCAGGTGAAAATCACTGCAGCAAATAGAGCAACAGGAAATGTTTTCTGGGGCTTATCTACTTCTCCAGCTAAAGTGCTAACATTATCCCAGAAATTCAAGTTCCAGAAAAGTGTGTTGAAATATAAAGTCCAATCTTTCTTAACATCTTTCTGACCTAAACTGATCCATCTATGAGGTTTAATCTTGGGAATAGCAATAAGAGACATGATTATAAAAGGAGAAAGAGAGACTATACCAAGGAAAACAGCAAAATAACCAACGATAGTTAAACCAGTATAATTAAGAAAAGATAAAACCACTGTTGAAACTAAGAGTGCAACTTTACGAGGCCAACCAGAATCCAAAACGGGCCATACTTTTTCCAGATAATCGATACAAAGAACTGGAAAGGCAGCAATATTAATAACACCACTCAAGAATTTCCAAGAACCCATAAGAGAACCAAAGAAAGGACCGAAAGCTCGATCAGCCCAAATAACAAAACCACCATTACCAGGATAAGCAGTGGCGAGCTCCGCGGTGATGAGAGCTTCAGGAATACTCCAAATGAATGGAAAAACCAAGAACCCAATAAGAGCAAAGAGAGGACCAGCAGCTTGAACAGCAGGTTCTTCACCGTAAGGACCGCCAGCAACTTCAAAATAGATGAGGAATATAAGAGGGATAAGACTAAGTTTTTTCGGTGTTGAAACAGCGCTTCCGCTGGTGGTGGGGAGTAGTTGGGAAGAGGTGTGAGGTGATTGTCGGGTGGTTTTCAAGGCAGTTTGTTTGTTTCTGGATTGGGTTTCGGTTTCCATGATTGAGTTTATACTAAAAACAGAATCAAGTGAGAGTCATTGAGCAGAAGGAAACGGAGGAGAAGGAGAAGAAGAAGGAGAAGGAAACAGAAAAAACAAGAGTCAGTAACGACTGAAATGCCTGTTTAAAACAGTTATTTTTATATTAAAAGAGGTAGATTTGGAATAAGAAATCAACAGAGGAAGAACACGTGGATGAAGAAAAAGGTAACAAACCCGTTTGTTGGAGTAAATTACAGAGATAAAAATAAAAATCAACTCTTTTTATAAGAAATGATGGTGGGTTTTATTAGTGATTTTAGGCCCTCTCAGAGAGCTGACAAGATGGTGAACATGATCTCCACTAGTAAGATTCATATGAATCTTATCTTATATTTTATTATATTCTGACGTATTTGATGGTAATCTTTTTATTTAGGAGTTGTATTATTGACTTGATTATGTTATGATTAGTAATAATTTCAGTATCATGACTGCATGAGGATCTGTCTTACCAATTTGATTAGATTCCTTTTCAGAATCTTTATTTAGATATTTTGTTTCCTCTCTATATGAAAGGGTTTATTCTATTATTGTACGAACATCTTTTGAAAAAGTTGAAAAAGTGTGATTGACAAACCATTCAAATTGCTTCAACTTGTATAGATACGAAGTACCATTTTATTGGAAGATTCAAAATCTAAAGATCTTGGATTTTAAAGTTGAAGCACTGGCAGAAAAATGACTCAAAATATCATATGGTGTTGGTTTGGACAAGGCCTAAATCATCAGCATCTGGGTACGCCTGATGAAATGATATGGGTAGAGTTCTGTAAATTACAGATCAATCGGCCTCAGCATCAATACAATTGTATGTAAAATTATCAAATAAATGATGTGTTAATGGTTATTGAATGCCATAGCGATGTTGATTTGCCAACAAACATCATCATTAGAAACTCTTGTGAAATATAAGCAATGGAAGATCATAGTGGAAAATGCTTGAATAGAACTGAAGTACAAGTCAAGTCAGTTTCTCTACATATCACCAGACCATTAAACCACCCGCCTCTTACAGAAACAGGGGGCAAAAAAGAACACCAACAGGGAACAAAAATAAAATAATAATAATAGTAACATCAGAGAAAAGGGATATGGGCGATGGCGCATTTCTTTGATAGAAATCAAACATATGCGATGCAGCTATTCCCTCGCCAGGCTTCCCTGCCACCTCTCTTTAGGAAACTCGAGCATTGTCGATAAAAAATCAAATCAAGGAAGCTTAACCCGTTTTTCATGCTTTTTACACCTGAACCGACATGACCACTGATGTTTTAGGCTTTAAATTTGGGATAGCATTTCGTGAATAAACCAGCCAGAAGGACTTGGCCAGGGCAGTTCGCCCATTCAGAACCAAACGAGCATCACAGGAAGTAATCAGGTGTTCTACGGGTGACATCTGGTTCTCCCCTCCTTGGAGCAGGCTCGAACTAATGTACATCAGAAAACAATTTTCAAGCTACATGTTTGATAATGATTCGTGAATTTCAAGTACATGATGCTTGACAATCAGAAATAACAACCTGAATGAATGTGTGTCCCTTGCAGTCGTCAACCTCCAATATGGATGCCATGTTTCCACACCGATAACAATAATTAGGTGCACTAAAAATGGTAACGACCTTTTGTTCCTGTAGTGAGAAATAAAGGAGGATCGGTCATGCATAATTTTGAAACTAAAGCAAAGACAACACTAACAGAGGTTCAAATGAAATTTTACATGTCCCCAGTTATATCCTTCCATAACCAGCTGATGAGCCCTGGCTATCAACTTCAAGTTGTTTGTATGGTTAAATTGCTCAGATATGTCCTATCAAAAAAAAAAAAACAACACCATCAATCAGACAGCCTGAAGAAAACATTTCAGAACAATTTGCATTAAGAAAGTTCATTACTTGGCCAAACGTATATCCAGCACCCCTTGGCGAAATGCCCCAACCACAGCGATCATCGGGATCAGACCACAAAAGATCACACATGGGACCCTCATGAGGAACTTCTTGAACGCGATCAAAATTACGTATGTTATCAAGAGTTTCAATGGAGGGTGATAATCCACCATGGAGACAAAATATTTCTGATTCAACCTTAATGATAAAAACGAAATTTCAAGAAAGAAAAGAAGCATAAGTGCATCAACAAGGCATATTCACAGAAGAAAATGGAAGCTGAAAACATACTCACCAATGCTGTAAGTGGAAAAAAGTCAAACAAGTCCGTAAAGATCTTCCAAACGTTAGCATTACCATACCTGAAAGATGAGCAGTGAAAGAAAAGCTATAAAATTATATGAACGTAAGAAATGTGAATAAAACAGTTTATGACTTTATCTTGTTTACAAAAGATTTTCATTTTAACATGCAACCTGTAACTTTCAGATGTATCTGTTCATGGCCATGATACAAAACAAGAGTAAACCCGCAATCATCACAAATGATACACTGAACACATATTGGCAAAATTACATGTGAAATATAAAGGAAATAATAAATCAAGGAATATCAGGAAAAACTCAAGCCAACTGAAAGTTTCTAAGTTTTCTACATCTAGAATCCAAAAGTACTCACTTGCGCAGGCACTCATCATAAAACCCGTAAACTTGTGTTATCTGAAATAGGAAATAGAAATCCAGAATCAGAGCACAAGTCATGATAAGCACTGAACATCAAAAACTAAAACAGATTTTAATAAATGTATGGAATTTATAAGGAAAGCAAAATCCAAATCTGGATTACATTGGTAAAATAAATTATAGTTAGGAAGAAAAATTTGAAAAGTACCTGACGACTTTCATGATTTCCCCTAAGAATAGTAATACGTTGAGAATATCGTACCTTCAAGGCCACTAAAAGCTGAACAAAAGATACTTATCAGTGCCAAATATAAGATTCATCAATAAAAAGGATCAGAAATTCATTATAAAAAAACATAATTAATTTCAGACTTGAACTATATGCATGGAACCACAAAGCTATTCCAACCCAATCCTCACGCTATGAAAAAAACCAGTAGCTTTAGATGTACTACCACAGCCATTTAAGAAAAAAAGAAAACAGAAAGATCAGGCTATAATAGAGATGTTCTAGTGTGAGAGACCAACAGCACAATCAATGCTCAAAAGGTACAATTTCAAGTGAATGAAGATTTTGCAAACTCACAGGCATGACAAAATGAACAGCCAAGAATAGCATAAATGTCAAAGATCTTACCATATCATGCTCCCAATTCAAACCTCGAGACAAAACAAAAAGGTCCATGTACAATTCTATTTTATAAATGCACATAAGATTGCCAAAAATACAAACAGGTGAATCACAATACACAACGCAGCTTGAAGATTTAAGAAAACTTACAGTTACAGTTTCAACTGAATAATAGCCACGATCAACATAATCTCCCATGAACAAGTAATTTGTATCTGGACACTAACACAAACAAAAATGCACCAAGAAATGAATAGTTATAAACTCTGGCGTGCAAATGCCTATCTATCTGAGAATCATAATAGAAACAGCTAAAACTAATTTAAGATTACAATCTAAAAATATATCCAGGAAAACAGATAATGAAGAAATAAATTAGTACGTCAGTGCCACAAACATTTTAAAGCAAAAAAGTCAAGAGCCAAAGAAAAACCAGTTCTCGACAAAGCTACCATACAATGACAAATGCCAAAAAAAAAGAATCTTGAAGATATATTTATCTAAACAAAACATGAAAGAAAAGGACCAGAACATGAAAAAGAAGGACAATAATTTTTTTAAAAATAATAATAAGCAAAAATAGCCTGGATTAATTGGTTTCCTTTGAATTATGAAAAGGCGAAAAAGGAAGAACGTAACTCTTGGGACCCTAGAACAATAATTAAAAACAAAAAAAAGGAGATGAAGAATTTTTTATATATATGAAAAAGCGACAATAATAACATCAGGTTTGACCTTCACTTGCTCGGCTAAAATTTCAACAAGTCCTGTCTAGCTCAGTAAATACCTTTCCTCCAATTCGGAAAAGCTCAGCAAGATCATGAAATTGACCATGGATATCACCACAGATTGTTACGGGGCTTCTAACAGGCTGCAGATGAAAAACCCCCGAGAATTAGCAAAAAGAGAAAGGATTGAACAAGGTGCATATCACATTCTTAATCACTTGTAGTAAACATTCATAACTCTCCAAATTACTTTTCTATTTAACTCCCAACAGCGGAGTGCAAACAGTAGTGAATTTGAAAAGGGAAAATAAGAAAAAGAACCTGAACATTGCTTTCTGTCATCAAAATCTCCTTAGCCTTGTCACAAAGGCCTCTTACCTAAATCATGAGAGCTTTTACAAATGAAAAAAAGATATCTCGAAGGAGAAGTTTAGCATATTGTAAATAAAACTAAATTCCAAACTGGAAAAAAACCGTTCATTTTTTAAAAATGATGAATAAGGATTATCCTTCCGAAGAGAGCTACATTTTCCCCACATAGAACAGCAACTCAATTTCGACAAGCGAAAGCTCACAATATTAATTCTTTTTCCTAAAACATAAACCTCGTTAAAGATATAATCAAAACAAACGGATCTGATTCTTCCAAATCTGCAAGAACAAAACTCAGCCATACAGATTTCAAAATACAGCACTCCAAAAGAAAGAAGCAAAACCTTCCAGATCTAACCAACACAAACCCTAACAAATACACCTGATCCCGAACATTTTCAGAAAACAAGCAAAAAATTGCAAAATTTGTAAAAAATTCAAGGTAAATTATAGAAGAAAAAAAAACAGCAAGAAGAAGATATAGAAGGGGAAAAAAACACCTCTTGCTCGGATAAGGGCTTGCACTGCATGAGCTGATTAATCTGCTCCTCAAGGTTTCCATGAGAGTTGGATTCCATGCTCATCTCTTTTAACCAATTGATAGATGAATCAGAATTTGAATTTGATTTTCTTATTCCTTCAATAACCAAAAATTATTTTAAAAAATAACAAATAAAAATCATGGAAAATCCTGTAATTTTTCCCACTGTCCTCAATTTCGATATTCTGGGCAGACAAACAGAGAGAGTAAAGCAAGCGAAAAAAAAAAACAGAAAATTGAGGTAGAGAAATCGATTCAGCCTCTTCGTCTGCTCGTGGCCTTTTATTTTTATGAAGTGAAGTATCCTTTGTGTTGCACACTTGCTCACCGCTCCATTTTCTTTCCCTTTTTTCTTTTTGAAAAATTATAAAATTTAATTTCTTAATTTTCCTAATTTTGCATTTTTAAATTAAATCGTTTTCTTTTTTGGAAAATGAAGAATAAAATGCACAAATTAACTCATAAAAGATTTTTATACGATAAATATAATAAAAAATAAATTATTTTAAATTTAAAGAAATTAATTATTATTTTTCATGAAATTAATCTATTAATTTTAAATTATTATAGTTTTAAAGAATATTGTAATATTATTAAATGTAAAACTATTCGATGAGGCACCATTAATAATTAAAATATATAAATTAATATTTATTAATTTATTTTTAAATTATATTTGTACTTCTATAGTTTACCAAAACATAATATAATATGATTATAGGTGGATTATTTAAAATTAACCTCATCATATCATCATCATCATCATTATTATTATTATTTATATTTTCATTTTATTTTTAGAGGGTAAAAGTAAAAAAAGCGGAGGGGGAAGGGGGGAGGGAACGGCAGTGATCAAGTGCGACACTTCGCAGTATAAAAAAAGCTGATAACCATTCAATCTAATTGCGTATTTAATCCGACAGTTTTTAAGGGTTCTTCCTTATTCTTCCCTTTTTCTTATTGTTGTCTTTTATATTCTTTCTTCGATCTCTTTATCACGCCAAAAAATCCCTACTTTCTCTTCGATCTCTAGGGTTTTTCCTTGGATTTTTGTTTCCTGTAGGTTGCTCTACCTCCTTTTTGCTTTGTTTTTCTATACAGATTGGTAAATTCACCTTTCTTCTGCAGCTATGCGTGTGTTTTAACGGATTAGGATATTTTTTGTATGTATGTTTAGCTCTGTTCTTTTACTTTTTTTTGACTTAAAGTTATTGCATTTTGATTTTTCTGTTCGATTTGGTAATTAGGTTTATTAACAAAGTACAACAGTTTTTTTAGCTAATAGAACAAAAGATACTTGCTTTTGACAGGAATTTATACAATGAGGTTCTCTTTGGTTGCTTAGGGCTTACTCTTTTTTTTCCTTGATGTAACTGTTTATAGTTTTGTGCGTTTATTTGATGTTATTCGGCCATAAGTTGGAAGCTTGTTTGTTGCTTTCTTCATTGTTGTTAGCTTATTTGCGATCTTTGTTCGTTTTTTGATATTAAATTCACTGTTTGATTGTTTCTAGTTTCTGTAGTTTGATTGGTGGATTTGTTATCGTTAACAGGGTTTTTATTTTGGGTGTTCAATTAAAGCTCTGCTACTGCATCAGGCATTTGCTTAATTATTCAAGGATTAGTATTGCGCAATTGGAAGTTGATTGGCTATAGTGTATTTAATTCTTTTGGGTGAGAACAGAGGTCTTCCGGTTGGAGTTTGTGCTTTGTGAATTGGTGATGAGTAAACGAACTTCATGGGCAGATTTGGCTGCAAATTCTGCAGCTGAGAATATATCTGATTTTCCTGTACCTGAGCTAAAGGCACCTGCAAGTTCTACTGCTGATAAGGCATCTGCAAAATTAGCATCTGATAAGCCATCTACGGGTTCCTTTAGTAACAATGGAAGCATAGGCACCAGTTCTTCAACAGCTCCTAGTCGATCAGCTTATGTGCCTCCACATCTCCGTAACCGCCCTCCCTCCTCAGATCCGCCAGCTCCTGCTTACAGTGGGCCTGCATTGAGTAATGATCGTCAGGGATATGGTGGATCTCACTGGGGTGGTCCCAAAAATGACTTCCGATCTGGGTATGGTAGTGGTGGTAGAGGAGGTGGTTGGGGCTCCAGAACTGGTAGTTGGGATCGTGGGAGGGAGCGGGAAGTAAACCCATTTGGCGATGATGACAACACTGATCAGCCATTTACTGAACAAGAGAATGCTGCTATAAACTTTGATGCGTATGAAGATATTCCAATTGAGACAGGTGGGGAAAATGTGCCACCACCTGTAAACACATTTGCAGAGATTGACTTGGGTGACGCCTTGAACCAAAACATCGGTAGGTGCAAGTATGTGAGGCCAACGCCTGTGCAGCGACATGCTATTCCGATATCTCTTGCTGGTCGTGATCTAATGGCATGTGCTCAAACCGGTTCTGGAAAGACTGCTGCTTTTTGTTTCCCAATTATCAGTGGCATCATGAAAAATCAAGGGCAGAGTGCACAGAAGCCCCTGCGTGGTGCGCGGACAGTGTATCCTCTAGCTCTTATTCTTTCTCCAACCAGGGAGCTTTCAATGCAGGTGAGTTTTTTTCACTGGTTCCTTATATGATGTTTCCGAACTCTTGCTAGTAAGTAATCTTGTTTATCATTCATATCTTTGCAGATCCATGAAGAAGCAAGGAAGTTCTCTTATCAAACAGGTGTTAAGGTTGTTGTCGCTTATGGTGGAGCACCAATTAATCAACAGGTCAATATTGCTTTCTCAATCATAAACCTTTCTTCTTTTTTTAAGTTTCTGCTGGTTATATTTTTGTATCTCATTTTTCTAATGTCATTCCCTGACTGGTGAAAACAAACTATTGCAAGGGTTGGTGTTTACTGGAAAAAAGAAATCTCAGTACAATTTAGGATTGGAAAGCATAAACTAAGATAGTTTCAAATTTCTATTATATTGGAAAATGCATGTGGTGTTTAATGATATTTAATAATGATTTATTAGTATGATATTAAAGTTTTAATATTTATTAATTAGTATGATATTTAGTAATGAGCTCTTGAGCTTGATTTATGTTCTGATTCTTCTAAAGGCATGTGGTATCCTGTCACATACTTGTCTCGTTCATGTCCTCTGTTTTACTTTTTCCACATTAGTTTTAGTTTTGTTCTTATCTTAACCGAATAAATCCCATATTAAGTATTATTATTCTATTGCTGAATTAGCACAGAATTCAGATGGTAAGACACGAATATGAGCCACTAGTCCTTCCTCATTGCTCACCAATAAAGTTTTACTTAGAAACTAATTTTGTTGACTAGCAAAAAACCTTTAGCAACTTATGTTTCATTGATTTTTAATTCCTCAGATTTCGAAATAAGACAATTAGATTTCAAAGTATACCTAAAAAATAGAGGTGAACCAATTAATTATGTTAGTTGTATGTGTCTCTTTTGCATTGTTCTCATGTGATTTCCATGTTTCAGCTGCCTCCTCAAGTGTGGTAAAGCCTCCCTTGTGACCATTTTGGTAAAAATTGAATTTTGAACACATAATGGTCCTACTGGTGCCTTTTGTTTTAGTTATCATTCTGCAAACTATTTTAGCGGGTGAAATATATCTTGCAGCTTCGGGAATTGGAGAGAGGTGTTGATATTCTTGTGGCAACTCCAGGACGACTGGTAGATTTGTTGGAGAGAGCTCGAGTTTCATTGCAGATGGTGAAGTATCTGGCCCTAGATGAGGCAGATAGGATGTTGGATATGGGTTTTGAGCCACAAATAAGGAAAATTGTGGAACAGAATGATATGCCACGACCAGGGGCAAGACAGACGATGCTGTTCAGTGCTACCTTTCCAAAAGAGATACAGGTCAATCTTTTCTTAATCATTAAGAATATTATTGCACAAGAAATTAAATTACAACCTGAAAGGAGAACAGGAGCAAAAGCAGCCCTGTGAATTACAGCTTGAACAGACTTTTTAAGTAACTGTCTTGTTTGTTTCATACTAACTCATGACAACAAAGAGCATTACCTGAGATGTGCTGACCATGAATGAGAAATGACTCTTGCCTTCATATATGTGATACCTTTTAATTTTTATATCATGCAGAGATTAGCTTCTGATTTCTTATACAATTACATCTTTTTGGCTGTTGGACGGGTTGGCTCAAGCACTGATTTGATTGTTCAAAGAGTTGAATTTGTTCACGAATCTGACAAAAGAAGTCACCTCATGGACCTTCTTCATGCACAGAGGGCAAATGGGATTCAGGGCAAGGTAATTTAATAGGTGCAACTGTTCCATTTTTATTATTTTGGTTTTAGATCTTCACCTGCTCTCCAGTATCCAAACGCTCTCCTTTTTCACACTCATTTTTTATTCTTCCTGAAATGGTATGTGGTTGCTAGAAAGTGTGTCCAAGATTTTTTTATCATTATCAAATTCTTTGTTTCTTGACTTATTTTACTCTAAATGTTGCTCTTTTTTCTTTTTTCTTTTTCCAAATTTCAGCAAGCCTTGACTTTAGTTTTTGTTGAGACAAAGAAGGGCGCTGATTCACTTGAGCATTGGTTGTGTGTTAATGGGTTCCCTGCAACTAGCATACATGGTGATAGAACACAACAGGTACATTGCATTTAATATACTCATAAATCTATATTGGCGTCAACATGTCTCATGCTATATGGATTCAGGGTGTTAAATCCTTGGTTGAAAGTTAAAAGAATTTGAAGAATCTTACGACTGCTTGTTAAAAATAATTTCTGAACTTGTAATTCTCTAAACAGCAGCAGATGAATGCCTATATATACACTTTTGCCTGGATTTTTGTGTTTCTGAAATCCTCATTATTCTTGGTTGCTATCTTTTCACAGGAAAGAGAACAAGCTTTGCGTTCATTTAGAAGTGGTAACACCCCAATCTTGGTAGCAACTGATGTCGCAGCACGTGGACTTGATATCCCTCATGTTGCACATGTAGTCAATTTTGATATCCCAAATGACATTGATGATTATGTACATCGTATTGGGCGTACTGGGCGAGCTGGGAAAACTGGTCTTGCTACTGCCTTCTTCAACGAAGGCAATGCGTCATTAGCAAGGGCATTAGCTGATCTAATGCAAGAATCTAACCAAGAAGTACCAGCTTGGCTATCTCGTTATGCAGCTCGTTCAACTTATGGTGGAGGGAAGAACCGCCGATCTGGAGGCAGGTTCGGTGGTCATGACTACCGAAGGGATTATGGTGGGGGAAACAGCAGCAGCGGATACGGTCCTTCCGGTGGATATGGAGGATACAGTCCCGGGGGCCCTAGTGCATGGGATTAAATTGTAGCACATCTAAAGTGGGCTTCCAATACTGTGTACTACTGTATCTGATGGTTGTGGACCGCACTGCCCCTTTCATTATACTGGAGTAATAGTTTGTTTTCATCATTCTCGTTAGTCGGTGTTTGTAGCCTACTGTGTTAGAATGTAGGAGGGGAAGAGGATGCAAGTCTGGGGTTTGGGAGGGATGCAATGCAGGTAGGTTTTAACAAATTAGGGATAACTTGGTCCTTTAATTTTCATACACTTTATATATCTATATATATATATATATTTTTTTTTTCTCCTTTTCAATATAACTTTGTTGGGTTGTAGAACATGTAAGGTCGAGGGGCATACTGTTTCATCCATCAAAAGGCATCCCTTGAGGTCATCTTCTTCCCCTTCAAAAGGAGTTTTAAGCAGGTTTTTGTAATATTTGGGTGGTGGCGGAAATAAATTAAGATACTTTTCCCATTCTACTGTTAAAACCAAAAGCAGCGAGCTCTGAATCGAGCCCTTTTCGCTTGATACTGTATTGTATGTGCAATTTGTTGCAAGCAGTAGACTCCTTTCATTTGCTTATAATGTCATGCATTTCGGTCTTTAACCATTTCTTCCTTCTTAAAGATTCAATTGAGAACAAAAAAACAGTTACTTGATAAGATGCGATTTAATTGCATTCCTGCATGAATCGGTTCTTAATATATTTGATATTGATCGAATTCAACTCAGTTATAATTTGAGATTCTAAGTTAAAACATAATCCACAGATATATCTATAACTAAATCCATCTAAATTCTTCACATAATTTGTTGAGAACGTTTGAATGATTCCTCCCTTTCAATCTTAAGATGAATTCTGAATTTCTTGATGAAATCATCAGCTTGTTGATTGATATCCCCTCTTCCTCTTCCTCTTCCTCTTCCTGCTTTCTCCTCATTGTTTCCCTTTTCTTCTCATTTCTTTCATGGCTACTCCCATCATTTGCTGCTTCATTTCTTATGTCTTCTTGTCCTTTGGAGTTTAATGTTGAGTTGGTTGCAATGGTAAGATAATGATAGTTATGTGGTATTTATACCACTAATTAACTTTTCTTCAAAAAGGCATAATTTTCACATGTTTAATGTGAATTATAGTGATTAGATACATCTAATTATTAATTATAAGGGATTACAACAATCAATGTGTCCTAATTGTTGATTATCTTTACTTTAAATTAATATACAACCTTATCTAGTAAAGAGAAGATGGACATCTGACTTAATAGCAATGTTATTAATTATTATATGGTAATTTGAATTGTATTGATATGCAAACATACGAGCAACATAATCATAATTTGAATAATTAATCGTGTTAAAAAATGAAACCCAAATATAATATATAAGCGAGATATTTATGGGTTACGTCAAAAAGAATAATCAATCTAAATCTTCCATGCAAAATCCTTGTCTTGTCCCCCTCGTAATATATGTTATTTGTAATTGAAGTTAACGATATGCAATAGGATGATATAGAATTGGATTTGTATGGTAAATATATATTGAATTTTCACGTGGTGGTAGAAGAGGGGAAGCCTATTTGATCATTGCTCTGTAATTTTTTAATGGATAAGATGCTTTTGACTAAACCTAATCACATTGTCATTGGTTTATTCAACAATATTCAACCAATTTGCCGTGTTCCCACCTGACATTACCATTGCCTAACCGTCAATATGTATTGAAATATGCAAGAACATGACTGATTTATGGCTTTTTTATTGATCAGTATCCGCTCATTTTCTGCCATGGGAAGAAACAACTCTCAACTCTGCTTGTTTGTTTTCTTCAAAGTGACGTTGAAGGGTTGGTTCGAGCTTAATGCTTGTTGGATTTCTGCTACACATTATGTCCCTTGCATAGCTCTACTTCACTACCGTGTGTTGTTGGTGTTTCTGTACTTGTTTCTAGGGGCGGCCATCGGTTGATCTGGCTTGATGAAAACCAGGCCAGTTCTGAATAAGCCTAGAACAAGAGAAGAACTTGTTTGATTCTACTTCTCCGTTTATGGAACTGTAATTTGTAGGTTCAGTAGATCTGAACTGAAACTTGAAGTTTAACCAGACTGGTTTAATCAGATGAAACTAGAATCTAAAGCCAGTCTGGAACCGTCCTTTCACACAGGACGTGTGGTTATGGTTCCAAGTTTAAGCATACTCTCAAATATGACATTGGATGAACAACTAAGCCAAATTCCAGAAATTGTCAAAAGGTTGGTTGTGAGTGAACACTTTTAACATTTTCATATGTACAAAATGGCAGTTTGGATGCATATAAAAAGGAAATTACAAGATTCTTGGAATACAAGATTTCAGACGGAAGGACCAGATCTAAGCACTCTTTCTAATTTCTCAGCCTTGACATAGTCTTTCTGGGTAAGGGGGCCAGCTGGAAAAGCTGTGATTTCCACAATCAGATGCGGGGTTGGCAGTTCGTCGAAGAGAGCCCTCACGTTGTTGCAGCATACGCTTTCACCATGAGCGCTCTCCCTCCTAATTTGGCAACCCTGTGAACAATCAAAGAGCATCAGAATCGGCTATTGTATTGATGGAATCTCATGGCCAACACAACGAATCATATGATATCATACATCGATAATGGCAAATGACAGATACATGAGTTATCAGAATTTTAGAGATTGTACCACCTTGTGTGAGGTTGCATCGATGAAGTGATCATCATCGGATAGCAATGAAGCAATTGCTCTAAGAAGGCGCTTTCCTTCGGATTTTGAAGGAACCCTGTAGTTTCTTCTGAGGGTTCCCTTAGTAGTAGGGTGCCATTTGCTCACCAATTTCCTTCTGTCAGCTGCTTCTCTGTCTGCCAGTTAAAGGGCATGGAAATGTTCACTTGTAAGCTCTTGCAAGAAGATACTTAAAATGTCATCACAGGTAGAAATTAAGATGAAGGCTGCAACTTCCGTTGGAAGAAGTAAGACGACCGTTTTGAATTCAACAACTCTACCCAATGCTATCCTTTCATTATCGAACACTTAAGCTTTAAATCGATATATAAAATGCTAACCATCAATAGCTAATAGCTGCTTAAACTGCTAGTCATGCTGAACAGGCCGTAGTTCCAAAGAACACGCTGTCAAAACACCGCCTCCATTTTTGAACCTTCATATTTAGATAGAGAACATAGATTTTATATATTTTAGCTATATCATTTACATGTTCCAGGAATTAACCAAACCAATACATATGATAAAGATTAAACCCAACTTATACTACCCTTACTGGAACATGGACCATGGAAAACAAGACTTCAAACCCAGAAGAGATGGAGAAACATTTGAAGAAATTGACATGATAAGCTACAAGCTTCCTCAAGGATAAGAATAATAAGAATCAAGCAGAATTCCAGAATATACCCAAATTCTCAAAATATGCAAACAATTATACCCCCCTCAAGAGTACAAGATTAAAACTTGCTAAATTATCATTCCATTTCAAAATTGAAAACATAAGTACAAAGAAAACCCACAAACCTGGCTTTCCTTGCAAATTCTCAAGCCATTTAGAGAAACCCAAATCAGCAGACTCCACACCAGACCCACCAGCATCATCCAAACCTGAGCCAGAAAAAAAAAAACCATAAAATCAACACCCTTACAAGCGAAACTGGAATCCCAAGTAGAAAGAAGAGAAAAGAAAGTACCCGAAACAAGTGGGTTAGATTTGGATCCAGCCAAACCAGTCCTTAGAAGTGCATAGTAGATGCAAAGCCTTCCGGCCCATAAAACTGGAGATTCGAGCAGAGAAGCATTAGTTGTAGTGACATTTCTCCGAGTAACAGCACTATAAAAAAGAAATCTTTTGAAGATTTTCTTTGAGATATTGTTATTACAAGCATCAAAACTTGGAAAGAGTGATTTGGGTAGTAGAGAAGATTGATTTATTACTAATATGTGCTTGAATGGAGTATGAAATGTTGTGGATTGAAAGGTGGGTGATGTGTAAATGGATTGCACGATTGAGTTCAGCATTTCTTCAATTATTTCATTAAAGATTGCAACTTTTCTATGGATAATCTCAAGAAGAATGAGGAGGAGGAGTGATAAGAGCTGGTGTCCTGAGTGATCAGATTGACTTTGTCTGCACGCAGATCAATGTGGTGGACTGCACGAAACGACACCGTTTCGATCATTGCTTAGTTGTTCAATTCGGCTCTGAATCAATCGGCACTTAATCAAGAACCCGTCTGAAACTAACCATTTACAGATGGGTGTGGACATGGACCCGAACCATCAATTTCGAGACCATGTTCATGTTGACTAGAGCCCATAATTATGAAGTATCTTGTGCAGCACAACCAGTCGAAGCACATCAATGCAATTATGTAGAGAAATGAGAGCGAAAAAATGGAAAAGGGAATCGGATTCTTATTTAATATGATAAGATTAAACTCAATTAAGAATATTTTCACGTGAAATAATATAATACAATTATTAAGTTTTTTAGTTCATTAATCAACGATTTAGATACGTATCTATGAACCTATAAATTATACATGATAATCACACATGTATTTTTCTTCCAAGTCTTTGTTCTTGCAAGAAAAACACTTGGTTAGATTATACGGACAAGTCTCTTCATCATCTTTCTATGTCAACCGGATCAAAGCTTCTTCCCATATCCGTAAAACTGCTTGAATTATCACCAGATTTGGCAATATTATTATTACTCTTTTTGTGATTCTGATGAATCCTCTTCTAGCAAATTATGATCTGTTTTCCTTAAAAAAGAGTAGTGATCCTCAGCATTTTCTCCATAGAATCTGACTAGCAACAAGTAGAAGAACATCACCAAGATCGTCAGTCCAATCAAAAACCAACTGAATTGAATGTTTACTAATGATTTAGCTCTATTTAAAGCCTCTTTTCCTTTACATCTAACCACTTGATGACCATCTTCTTCATGCATGAAGCAACCTTTAGGTATTAAAGATGGTGACCAAAGAAAATATCCCGTTGTTATCAGCCAAATACCTTGGAACATTATACTTACTGACCTGACAAAGCTGACCAAGAAACTTCTGTGATAGGGAATGCCTAAAAGAGTGGTGGCTAGAGAAATAACTATGATAATCTGAAGAAGGAAATGGTATTGGCCTTCAACACCCATGTGATCAGAAGAATGAAGATGGAAAAGAAAAAGTTGCTGACAAAAAGCTAATGATGCAAGCAACTGAGTGAGACCAAATTGAGATTTGGGTTGAATTTTATCAAGAATGATAGCAAAAACAGCATAGAGAAAGAAAGTCACAGAAATGAAGGAATGTTCAAAGTTGTGAAGATGGTTTGATGGGATAGTACCATCAGGATCAGGAGGTTGGTGATTTTCAGGACCAACAAAAAGCTCCATGGAAATGGAAATGGAGCTACCTAACATGATGAAGAAAAGCTCCAGGTACCTTAATTTTGGAGATGGAAACCATGGAAGAGAGGAATAACAACTTGGTTGTCGAGCATGAAGCTTTATGTGATTGAAAAAAATGCCAAAAACCAATTACAAAAAATGCAAAACCTGGTGCCACATGACCTACCAATGTACCCATGAATTTGAACTCGTTGGTTTCAGGTTTTAATGGAAGAATTTCAATTAAAGAGTGAAGCTGCATACAGTAGAAATGAGTTGAAGAAGAAGAGTTGAAGAAAAGATTGCGAACGGTGTGTGGTTTTAAGATTGCAAAAAGAAATTCTCATACGTCTAGACCCTTCTCTCGAGGATTTACTATTACTATCAAAGTTAGACTTTTCTGATATTTACACTTGGAAAGGCATCATGTTTATAAATTCTTATAAATAGAAATGCTTTAAAACAGCATAAACATGGAGGTTGCATTGTAATTTCTACTATTCTGAACTATATATTCTATGAAAAGAAGATTGAATTCAGTAAGTGGGTGTGGCTTGAAGAACAAAAGACGTTGAATTAATTAAGTTTGATGGTTGCTTGAGGAATAAAGATATTATGCTTCTACCCGAATACTGACTAAGAAACACATCTAGCCACCTACCAACCAGTCTACCTACCAACCTGTCTTTCTGTATCCAGAATCATTTTTCAAAAGGGGATGCTCGATTATCCAGAATCATTTAATTTTTAATATATTTTAACTCAGAATCATTAGAATCATTTAATTTTCAATATATTTTAATTCGAATCATTATAATAATCCTTTTAAAGATAAATAATCTTGATTTAATTACTTTGATAAATCATATTTATGATATTCATATCGATCATATATGAGAAAAGAAAAATTAAACAAAATTTATATATTTGAAATTAAATAATTAAAATCTGATAAATAAATCTATCAACTAAAGACTCATACACGTGCAATATCTCTGCAAAACTCTAAACTATATCAGTGTATACACATGTACATATCACTTTACATATGGCTTGAATTCATGTGCTCCATGTAATAAAGATAAGATAAGAGGTCGATATATATATATATATGTGTGTGTTACAATGCATAAGCAATTGTATTAAGTTGACAATTATTCATTTCACCTTGTGATGTGAAAAGCTTTAAATCTTGCTCCCGTAGGAATACAAGTATCTATTTGTCTTCTCTTTCTGGGATTCAATATCATCATTACCATCTTCTCCTTGCATATCTTCAAGTTCCTTGGGGAAAGAAGAGGAAATAACCCTTTCGCCATACATTTCGAACACACCCAGATAAAAGGAAATGGCAAAAATGGTGATTTCAGTAAGAAGCCAAATAAACTGAATGTTTTGTGATGATTTTGCTCTCTCTAAGGCATCTTGGCTGCTGCATCTTACGACTTGGTTGTATATTAAGCAACCTTTAGGTATCAACTGTGGTGTCCATAACATATAGCCAGTCAGAACCAACCAAATCCCTTGAAATACAATGAAGAAAAGCTCTAAATAGTTCATTCTTGAGGTCGGAAACCATGGAGATGAAGTGCAAGAGTATGGTCGCAGAGAGCGGAGCATCCTGTCATGATGAAGAAAGACCCTAAAAGGTTTGTTTTTGAGGTGGGAAACCATGGAGATAAAATGTAAGAGGTTGGTTACAGAGATTGGAGGATTATGTGACGGAGAAGATGTCATGAAGCTAGCAACATAAATATGTGGTCGTATTTGTTTTCCCAAGAATTGTAGGATAAGGAACGGTGAGTTTCCCTTTCATAATTAGCTTGTAAAACGCATGTTCTATTACTTACATGGATAGATAGCTCCACCCACAGCCTTCATATGATGTCTTCCCAAACTCATAACATTGACTCATATCAGGATATTGAATCATAGATGTCAACTAATCTGGATTCAGATATTGTCAGATTATTCAGGATCCACCTTCCCAGCAAAGCTTGCTCCGTTCACATCCCAACATGTCAAATATTAATATTGGGATTCAACGTGTGAATTCAATGGGATATGAATGGAGCAAGCTTTCAATGGAGAGAAAGTAGTTGCATCAATCATTTGAATGGTATAATTCACGATGCATGGAGGTTTCTGAAAGCAATGTGTTATGGATTCGTGCTGTCTTTTACTAGAAATAGATTGATTGTGCAATTCATTTCATTTTCTATTTCTTCCACGCATCACATTGAACATCTTTTTTTCATTTATTATTATTTTTCAGTTTATTTAACCATTTATAGTAATTTGACACGTGAATATTTGACTATTTTCATCAAATAATCACTGCTAATGTCAAATATGAGTCGAACATAGGAACAAGATTTCCATTCAACATGATGGGTATGGATGAATTTATTTTATTTTTATTTGATTTATTGGATTTTAATTATAAAATTATTATGAAGAATGAATTTATCAGGATGATTAATCATAAATGATAAATGAATGTAAATACCGATTAATTCCATTAGAATGATGTAATTGTGAAATGAGCACAAATAACAATCAATTAAATAATATATTTTTTGATTTTTGATTAATTTTGTATTAGATTATTATGAGTATAATTAAGAATTTATCATTTGAACTATAAACTCTCTTTTTAATTCTTTCTATAAAATCCATATTATAACCCTCATAAATATGAAGAAAATTAATAGAGACCTTTAATTCTAAAAAAAAATTTTAATAATTGATTAAATTATCTTTTATAAATTTTAAATACCATTTCATTTATTAATATTACATTCATAAATAAATAAATTTATCATTAATAAATTAAAAAGTGAAATAAATCATTTAATCAATTTGAGATTAAAAAAAACAGAATAATAACTTTAATAACATATCTTTTTTAATAAAAAATATTTACATTAATAACATAATCCAAAGCAAATTTTACAACACAAACACATATATTCACATACTAGTGAGCAAAGTAATTATATATATATATATATATATATATATATATATATATATATATTTATTTATTTATTAATTACGAAGCCACCTCTAAAGTAACTATATATGTATAATTTCACCTTGCCACCTCCAAAGCCTTAAACACCGCTCCCATTCCAATAAAACTATCCTTCTGTTTCTTCTTGGATTCATTGTCATCACCTTTACAATCTTCTTCTTCAAGGTCTTCCACTTCCTTTGGTAGTAATGGAGAATACTTAACCTTTTTCCTATACATTTCAAACACACCCAGATAGAAGGAAATAGCAAAAATGGTGATTCCAATGAGAAACCAACTGAACTGAATATTCGTTAATGATTTTGCTCTTTCTAAGGCATCTTGGCTACTGCATCTCACAATTTTATGGCCATCATCGTTGTGAATTAAGCAACCTTTTGGTATAAACTGTGGTGTCCATAACATATAGCCAGTCACCACGAACCAAACCCCTTGAAATACAATGCTGACCGATCTAACAAAGCTAACCAAGAAGCTTTTAGGTAGGGCAATACCCAATAAAGTTGTGGCTAAAGAGACCATAATAATTAACTGTAGAACGAAATGATATTGGCCTTCAAGGCCATGATGGTCGGTCGAATGTAAATGAAAAAGAAAGAATTGTTGGCCAAAGGCTGTGGCTCCTACAAGCTGAGTTAGGCCAAGCTTTATATCATTATTATCTTTAAGATGTTTATCGAGAAGAATAGCTAAGGAGGCGTAAACGATGAAGAACAAGGATATTGAAGAATGCTCAAAGTTTCTTAGATGGTTTGAAGGTATGGTTCCATCAACATCGAAAGGATGGTGTTTTGCCGGGCCAATAACAAGCTCCATGGCAACAGAAATGGAGCTTCCAATGATGATGAGGAAAAGCTCTAAATGCCTGAATTTGGAAGTGGGAAACCATGGAGATGAAGAGTAAGAAATAGGTTGAAGAGAATGGAGTTTAACATGGTTGAAAAGATGCCATAAACCGAGCAAAATAAATGCAACTCCAGGCAAGACATGACCAAGTAAACTACCCATCTTGTGCTGGTTAATTATGTTTCGGAGTGGATAGGATAGGATAATTTAATGAAGATTGTTGGGGAATTTATAGAGGAAGAGTGTGATTATAGTATCAAATTTGAACGCATTGAAGAAAATGCCATAGCTTACTTGACATACACAATTTAATTATTTGGGTATGCTGACAGCTACTCCTTTGGCATTTCTACCTTCTTCTTTTTATTTTCTTTTTCTTTTTTCATTTTCTCTAAAGTTATCATACATAAATAAATAAATAAATAAGTCGAGCCCTTCACACTCACATTTCCTTTTAATTCTTAATTTTTGTTATTATTTTAATATTTTTATTATACTATAATATAATATGTCTTTTACAACTATTTAATTCCAAAAAATAATTAATAAAGTTTAAACTTCCAAAATACAATAATCCTATGGGGTGCTGTGCCCCATATGCATGGGTTCAATAATGGTGGTCGTCCCACTTTAGCATATGTCTCAAGTAGGGATCCCACACTGTCACGTTTTCGTTTAGTGGGTAACGTGACACGTGTATTTTTCATCAAATATTGTAAACGTATTTATTAGTGCATGCTTATCTTTAATTACCATCAATTATGATCAATTAAGTATCAAATTGAGTGGCATTCAATATAAATCAATATATATATATATATATATATATATATATATATATATATATAAAATAAAAGATTAAGAATAATCTAATTAATATTACAAATAATTGGATATTGTATTGAGGGTTCAATAGATGATGTCATGGGTAGGAGACTGTGGATGGGGGTTTGAGAAAGCAACATCTTATTGATTTGTAATGTTCTTATTGTTCACATCATTTCATTTTCTAATTCTTGCACGCATTACATTAAACACATAATTAATTACTAAGCCACTCTATCCTTTTCATAATTATATTTTCATATCAATATTACTTCCATATTTCATCTTATTTTTAAAATAAAAACAAAACATAAATATTCTCAAATACATTTAAATTAAATTGACATATAAATCATATTTCAACTGTATCACTCAAATAGTATACAAGGTTTATTTTCCCATCCTTAATTTGTTTTTGATTTATTTAATCATTGCCTTATAAAAACATACTAAGTTGACGTGTGATTATGTGATCTTCACAAAATATAATCACAAGCTATTTTTATATATCAATTCAACAAATTTTGACAAAATATAAACTAAATATTTGTTTACAATATGAAGCAAATTAAATATTTATACATAATTTGATGACCCCATTTGTAATTTATTATTCATGAAATATTTTATATTCAATATTTTAATTTTGATTACTGATTTATCATAAATTATATTTTATTATTTCATGCTTAAAATATATAAAATTCATGAAAGAATGGTAATTTTTTTAATCAAAATTTAATACGTTAAATGAACAAATTATGATAAATAAGTTTTGCGGGTGGCACTATCTGTTGGAAAGCAGATCCTATGAGGCTAGAAACGGTCCAAGTTAACATCATTTGATCCAAGATGACTGGAACCACTGGTTGGCAATGCTTGTGAAAGAGGTTTATCCTTCTTAATTTGAGTCCTCAAATTTCCAAATCCATCAGAAGATGATTGAATTACAATAGTATATATCTTGTCTTGGTTTGGATATTCATATAAATAATGGATTTTCTTTAAATATATTAAGTTAATAATTACGTAAATAATTATAATATATATTTTATTTAACAACAAACAATCACACAAATTACTAGTAGGATCAAAGTAAAATTTATCACATACATGAAATACTTGCTTAAGCTTTATTCAAATCCAAGAAATAATTTAATTTGTAGGTTAGAATATGAATATGAACTAGGTATAAATAAATATAATTTCACCTTGCGACCTCCAAAGCTTTAAATACTTCTCCCATTCCAATGAAACTATCCTTGGAGTCGCCAAGTTTGTTGTTTTCCTCGACGTCATCATCACAATCTTCTTCTTGGAGATCTTGTACTTCCTTTGGTAATGGAGAGTACCTTACCCGTTTCCCATATATTTCAAACACACCCAGATAGAATGTTATCGCAAAAATGGTGGTTGTGATAAGAAACCAACTGAACTGAATGTTTGCCAATGATTTTGCCCTTTCTAAGGCATCCTGGCTGCCGCATCTCACAATTTTATGGCCGTCATCGTTGTAGATAACGCAACCTTTAGGTATCAACTGTGGTGCCCATAACATATAGCCAGTGACTATGAACCAAACCCCTTGAAATACAATGCTCATTGATCTAATAAAGCTAACCAAGAAACTTTTAGGAAGAGCAACACCCAATGAAGTTGTGGCTAAAGAGACGAGAATAATTATTTGTAGAAGCATATGGTATTGGCCTTCAAGGCCATGATGGTCGGTTGAATGTAGACGGAAAAGAAAGAGTTCTTGACCGAAGGCTGTGGCTCCTACAACCAGTGTTAGACTATGCTTCATACCATTACTGTCATCCTTAAGATGTTTGTCGAGAAGGATTGCTAACAAAGCGTAAACGATGAAAAACAGTGATATCAACGAATGTTCGAAGTTTCGTAGGTGGTTTGATGGTATGGTTCCATCAACATCGAAAGGATGGTGTTTTCGAGGGCCAATAAAAAGCTCAAAGGCTATATCTGTGGCGCTCGATATGATGATGAAGAAAAGCTCTAGATATTTGATTTTTGAGGTGGGAAACCATGGAGATGAAGTGTAAGAACTTGGTCGAAGAGAATGGAGTTTTATGTGGTTGAAGAGATGCCATAAACCCAGTATCAAAAATGATAATCCTGGCAATACATGACCATAAAAGCTACCCATCTCTCTCACTTACAAACCCTAATATGCAACCAATTTCTTTCCTGTTTTTGTTGTTTAATTTGGCTTGGATAATCCAAGAAACCTTTCCGGAGGTTTTATATAGGACAAGTTTGATGTGAAAGAATAATTGGAACAGATAGAAAAATGGCTAAATTCTTCAAATACACAGTTGAGTTGAATTATTGAGGACAGGCATGTCCCTCCATTCCCACCATTGTCTTGAGCTCTGTTGTGACAGTCACGCATTTGGCATAAGTCTGTAACGTTATATGTGCTTTGGATTCTTGGAAGATACGACTTATCCTCTGGTACAATCTTGTCCAATAAGGAAGAAACAATATGAGCTGTGATAGGTTGATCCAGATTCTTCTACTTCACTCTTGATCTTGATCTCATAGTTCCCACTTCATTTCCTTCTTTATCTTCTTTTCAACCACAAGACTTAAGTCTTTTACTCTTGCTATTCATTAACTTCCAATTAATCACACTTTATTATCTCTTTAATAAACAAAAGTATTAATTTTTAGTTTAATGAGTTCAAGTTAAAATTTGGCCACATCTCTAAATTATAAGTACAATTTTGAAGCTTCTTATATATATATATATATATATATATATATATATAAAGAAAATAGCTAACTATTGATTGACTGAATTTGACTTGGTTGGGGTTGTAGTAACAACAAAGCTCCATATATATATTAGTTAGATCAACACTACTAAATTGATTATAATTTTATTTTCAAAGAAATGTGTTGATGCTATATATTATAATTCTTTAAACTCTAAATTTAATAAATATTTAACCTAAAAAAGTCATTATTTTTATAAAAAAAATTTATTAATTTTGTAAAAATTTAAAAATTGTTCAATGTGATTACATAAAAAGTTCATCATGTGGGCCATCTAACAATAATCATGAGTAGTTTAGAGTTAAGTAAGATTCTCAAAAAGATGATACAATCATTTGACGTTAATAATAATTATATATGTATAGTAAAATTTCGATTATCGAGTTTCATGTATAATGGAAAGGAAACATACTATCAGAATTTGGTTGTTAGAAAAAATGAAAAGGAAGAAGTGCGGGTGAATTGATGGGATAAGATGGATATGAAATCATGATGGAAATGGTTGGAAGATGAAGGAGAGACATAGGCATGAGTAAATGAGTTCAAAGGGAAATATAGAAGCAGACAGAGCTTTTACAATGAATACTTTTTGTTTGTGCATGCAAGAATTATAAGTGAAGCAAAAATGACTCTTCTGCTTCCAAATATCCTTTTCATTCTATCAACCTTCATCTGCACCTTCTTTTTCAAATACCCATTTTCTTTATTATTAATTCTTTATTAAAATCTCCAAAATTAATTATTTTCATAAATATTTTTCTAAATTTTTTATGTAATAATTTAGAAACACAATTTATTTTTTCTTTTTCTTTTGCTATTTTTTAAAAATATTTTCCAGCAATAATTAAAACTCCAATAGCTTACATGGGTGGCGATGGCATTATTTTTATGGTACGAAGCATGCATACAAAAATGGCAATAAAAGGAATATAATTAAATATAGTAAGCTTTAACTTAATAAATGTTGATACAATTATTTTTTGCTATTTTTAGTATTTTTATTATTGAATTTAATTGTTAAATAAGATTAATATTTTTAAATTACATGTTTTATTTTTCTCATATTTTTTTAATAATAATATCTAAAAATTAAATCCATTTAATTTTTCTTTTGGTTAGTCGTGTGGATGAATAACACATCCTTCTAATAAAGTAAATAATAATAAAAAAAATGACATGTTGAATTGACCTTGGAGAAATGTTTTACGTTAAAATAAATAAATTTAAATAAAAAAGAATAATAAATGAACGAAGAACAGATAGGAAGAGTAAAAGGCAATCAACTAAATATATTCATAAAGCTTTTAAAAGTCATAGCAACATGTGCATAGCCAATTGCTATGGAAATTGCCATCCCAACTGTATCAAAAAGCTATAAATTAATTAATTAATTAATTAGTTAAGTAATTAATGTTTTAATTATTTCAAATAAGAACATGAAGATCCCAATAAATACATGGTAGCTGTTTTTCCAAAGGCTTGCTTTATTAACAATCAAATGCATTTTCTAGTCTTATCATTACTTTCTCGGGATCGTTTTTATTTTTGTTTATTGGTTTTTATCCATCTATCTTACAATTCAATTCATTCTAACTAATTAATCAATTACTCTTTTATTAATATAATATCTTTTATTATAATATCTTTCTAAAAAATTATTTAAAAATGATAATAAAGAGAAGATTAAATATAGAATTAACATCTGACAATTATATCGGATTAACTTTTTTACTACATTAGAATTTTTTCTAGATGAATTCATGAATGTATGCATACAATAATTAATAAAATGGATTTAGTTATTTTATTTTATTTATCCATCAATTTACGATTTATATGAATTAAAGATTGGAAAATTATTTGATGAATCAAAAGGGTATTTTACAAATCAATACTATCAATAACTTATAATTATATAATTTTAATACTGTTTTCAAAGATGAATTGAAGTTTAATTTTTAATGTTTCACTCATTTTCTCTATCATTTCAAGTCTAATAACTAATCAAAACTATATGTAAATAATAGCTAATTACTATGATGGAATAGAGTATACATTCCATGTTTGATTGTGTAGCTTTGAGAAGAAGATAAACAAAAACTCAAGTTTAGCAGAGTTCTAGAGTAGAGAAACTTGAGAATGTAGTCCTCAGACAAAGATTAAGCTCAAAATTCAATTTTCGTATGCTGTAGAATTAATATGTAAGCAGGATCCAAGTTTTGCATGTAATAGTAAAAGCCTTCCCAATGCATTTCTGAATGCTTTAGGGACATTTTATTCAAGATCAAACCCTAAATACTTGTATTCATCCATCACTATTATATTTTTGTTTCAAGTACCATTTTTTTCCAAATGTTAAGGTAGAAATTCTAACACTCAACACTTCAACTTCCAGCTATCAGATGAGACCGTTCAAACTAGTTTAATCATCGGCCGAAATTCATTTGCAATGTACTGGACTTGATTAAACAAATGGGTTTTATGTAATATATATATGAGTTATGGCAGTTGCAATTTGAATTGAATCATTGGATGTTGATGTTGAAATCAAAGGTCATTTATTGATTGAGATGTTGCTATGCCTATCTGCTGGCATATGCCAAAATGTCAAACCACTAATATTTTAACTTGCCCTTCAACTCCATTGCTTCTAATCAAAGAATGCCGGGTTAGTTCATGAACTCTTACACCAAGCTATTCCATGACACATTCAACATCATATATGTGTATATATACACATACATACTCCCATACATACTTGTATTATTCATTAGAAATATATAATTATTTTTATCTAACGATTTAAGTTTTAAAATTATATAATTTATTAATATAATATTCGAGATATTCATTTATTAATTAAATATAAGGTAGAAGTAAACCTCAATCTCATTTCATATATTGAGGTGCATGGAAAGTTCAGAAAGATATAAATTATTCTTAAAATTTGGATTAATTTTTTTTATTGAATTAGGTCAAAATTTTGTATATGATTTTGATAAAAGAATACTATACATTGTTACATTGAATGTGTAGATATTGATTGTCTCCTCTGGTTGTCAATTGGTATGCATCACAAAGCCAACTTTCTATTATTAAAGACTATTTCTTTCATGGGTATCAACAAAGCTTCAAGTTCATCTTATTATCTAATTTGAATATTAAAAGATTCATATAAAAAATAGATTCTAAATTGATATGAATTTTAGATGCTCTTACCAACGTATCATATATCATAATTTTCTTTCTACATGATGCTGTACTGATATTTGATCACGGTGATGAGTATAGAAACCAGCATGCATTCATGGAAGACTCTCTCATTTTTCATCTAATATACGTAATCAATACTCTAAGGATGTAAACTTTTCATGCAATCAATTTAGATAATATTCTCTGCACCAGAACAAGAAGTTTATGGCATGTCTCTTCTCTTCCAGCATAACCTAACTCTCTAGTTCTTCCAGGTTAACCTAAAACAGTGCTAATTCTTCACATAATTTATACATTTAATGAGGGGTCGAATTCTTAATTATCTTAGAGGCAGTATCACCAACATACCCGAAGTTTGGGATTGAGAAAAGTTGACAACTCCGGTGGAGGATCGGAATCCGGCTATAGCTGTCCGTTCACCGACTCCATTTATTCTCCAGTTTTTCAGCATATTTTAATCCTCATACATATATATATTTATGATCAAGAGTGATAAAATCGAAGTGCATAGAGTTGCTTACGGCATTATAACTTGGGTTGCTGTAAAAGCAAGCCATATTTCTAAGATCAAACGTAAATTTTACGATAGCTTTATCCAGTTCCGCCGGCGTAGTCACCGGCCGTCAAACTTTTCCAAATCACAATGAACTCGTTGACCTTTATCATATATAAGCTACACCATCTTGTAGAAAAAGGAACTGCCATTTAAACACTCAAAAACAACAGAATTTGGTCATTGCTTCCAATATATTCATGGTAATGGGTTCATCAACCACTGCTGGGGGCGGCGCCGGAGGTGTACCACCGGGGTTTCGGTTCCACCCAACAGATGAAGAGCTGCTTCATTACTACCTGAAAAAGAAGGTTTCGTTTCAAAAGTTTGATATGGAAGTCATCAGGGAGGTGGATTTGAATAAGATGGAACCTTGGGAATTACAAGGTATGATATTATAGTCTGTCTAATATTCGTCTGTTCAAGCAAATTTGAAATGGAAACTTAATTGATATATATATATATAGAATTGAGTTGTGTGTGAATTCAATAAGGTAATCTTGGTATGATAAATGTAGAGAGATGTAGAATTGGATCGACTCCACAAAATGAATGGTACTTTTTCAGCCACAAGGACAGGAAGTATCCAACAGGGTCGAGGACGAATAGAGCAACAAATGCAGGGTTCTGGAAGGCAACTGGGAGAGATAAGTGTATAAGGAACAATTACAAGAAGATTGGTATGAGGAAAACCCTAGTTTTCTACAGAGGAAGAGCTCCTCATGGCCAGAAAACTGACTGGATCATGCATGAGTACCGCCTTGAAGATGGTGATGATGTTAATGCAAATCCTGATGTAAGCCTTTGTCTTCTTCTTTTCTCTTGGTTTCGCTCACTCATCTTGCTTCTTCTGATTAGATAATATTTCAGGCCTTTATGAATCGTACCCATATGAAATTTATAACTTCTGAATCGATTTAGCCAAAGTTTTCCTTGGATTAGATAAATTGTGATTTGAAATTCAAATAATTCATTTACATTTGTTGGCATTTGTTTTTTTTTTTTCAAATTAGCTGAATTTTGCATGCATGTGCAGGAGGATGGTTGGGTGGTTTGTAGGGTTTTCAAAAAGAAGAACCTATTCAAAGTTGGAAATGAAGGATCAGGAGCAAGCATCAATTCCTCCTCCGATCACCACCAACTCCACCACACCAACCCCACCACCACCGCCCTTCAACCTCGTAGTTTCATCCACAGAGACACCAACCAATTATTACTACGAGATCATAATGATCATCATAACCTACCTTTCGAGCTAAACAAACCAGAACTGGCACTTCATCACTATCCACCCAACATGGCCACATCCCAATACTCTCTTTTCCAATCCCAAACCCTACTTCCATCCCACAGCAAGCCATTGGGCTACGAGTACTCGAGCCATCGGGCTAGGGACTGCGAGAGTTCTGGCGGTGAAAATATCAGGTATGAGGCTGCAGGTCTTGTAGTGGCCGGAGGTTGTGAACCAAATCATCATCATCATCATCATCATCATCAACTTCAGATTGGTGTGGGAAGAGATGAAGCAGTGGCTAACGGGTTGCACGAGTGGGCGATGCTTGATCGAGTGGTTGCTTCTAATGATCTTGCAAATGATGAATCTTCTAAAGGAGTAAGGTTTGATGATTCAAACCCATCATCAGTTAACCATCTATCCTTGCGAGGGGAGATGGATTTTTGGGGCTATGGAAAATAATTATGGCTTACATTACTCGCAATGAAACATTATTCCATCCATCATGTAACCAATACAATTGTGACATATATCATTTGTATGATTTCTACTCAAATTAAATCTATTCATAATCCCGAAAAACTGTGTTAAAAATTTTACGTTCTGTTTAAGAATTCATCTTTCAACTTTGCAATTGTTTTTAGATTTGTTTAATAATATATTGTAAATTGCACAATGTCAACTAAACTATCAAGCCAATCAATTACTTATCTTTCTATCTTATAATTAAACTTATTTTTTTTATCACTATTAATTTCAACAAGTGAATACAACTGCAGTTACATTTTGATATGAAATCATAATAAAAATCTTTAAATGTGAAATCTTAACAAAAATTACATATTATCTCTTTTCATTTATATTGATAAAAAAAAAACATATATCTTTCATATGAACGTTTGTGTACTCAAATTCAATAGCTTGATTTCTATACCAAAATCTTTAATTTTTGAGAGCAAACATATCTAGTTCTTCTACATAGTAACAATCTTCAAAATTAGTTATGTTCGGATTTAAAAGAAAAATAAAAATTATATTTTCATTATGATTTTATAAAATGATAATTACTTAAAATGTGGGTCAATGTTAGATTTTATAATAATAACTTGAAATATATTTGGATAATTTTTTCAATTTTTAATTATATTTTAAATCATAAATATATTTTAATTACTAATCATATAGTAAATATATGAAATTATAATTGTAAATCCTAAAATATTCTCCTACAAAAAAAATAGTATATCAATTTTAATTAAAAGTAAATGAATTACTATTGTGTTTTTTCAAGAAGGATAATATGATATGGAAAGTAAATAAATAAAATCAACAAAAATTTATTTAAAAAAAAATCTTGAAAAGGAAGTGGTTAGAATGGGGAGCAGCTAACCGTTGAAACGACCATGCAATAGTGTTTTTTTTTAAGGTTGGATGTTTCCTTAATATCGTCACCATGAATATAGTAATAACGGGTAATTGTAAGAAAATAAAAGCCCTTTAATCTCCACAAAACGATAAACAGATAATGCTAACTACGGTGACATGGACGAGCCCTTTTTCTTGAGTATTCTTATAGATGTGTGGATGGTCGTCAATGGTCGGTTGCATGTGGCACTTTCTCATTAGGCCTACCCTATTCTTACCCTTCAAAAGTTTCCACCGACCTTCAACCATTCCTTGACATTTGCAAGAATGCCAAAACAAACCCTAATAATTCTTGAATTGTTAACCCCTTTTTGCTAATTAAATAAATCCCCTGCCAAGAAACATGACACACGTGTCATCATTGCTATTGGTTGTTTCCCTATGCTTACGATATTTGATGATAACGATTAAATTGTTATATATGTTATACTTTTAATATAATATTATGAAATTTTATTGATATTTTTATATATTAAGAATAATATAAAAGATATTTTTATATTTTTCTGGGAAGATCGAATCGTCAATACAAATTTACCCACTAATTAATTTAATATAAGAAAAAGAGAAGTTAAATGATTAGAACTGCAGGTATTGGCAGTGGATAATTGGTGGAGTATCCATAACTCTTATCTCTACAGTTACCAAAGATTTATGTACAAGTTCTTCTCCTACGTGTCCGATTTCATCATTTTTATATATAATAAGACATTGTCCAACTTGAGTTTATATATATATATACATAGAAAAGCTTCCATCGTACCCATTTAAAGAGGTTCCTTATTAAAGCTATCTCAACCCAACTAGCTCATTCTAGAGACAAACAAAAGTCCCTCGAAAGACTTCCATGCAATTCCTCTTTCGTCCGCATATACAAAGAAATCACCATTAAAGCAAGCTTTAGCTTCTTTCCTTCGTTCACTAGCTCTTCTTCTGCATCTGTAACACCATGGCCAGATACTACAACCACTCTTACCTTGATTACTTGTATGATTTCTCCATGCCCGTACACTTGTTTCTTTTCATCGTCATTCTTATGCTCACACTAAGCTTTTCATGGTACATCAATTACGAGTCCACATTTGAGGACTTGACTAATCATATCAAGCTCTTCTTCATCATCTCCCCTCTTATATTACTCTTTGTTCTTCACTGTTTATCAAATGGGTTTCCTTTCTTATTTTCCCCTGAGAAAGATGCACTTTACACAGCTGGAGGTTCGCCATGGGGAGTTGCTTGTGTGCTTGTATTGATCTTCTTCCTGCTTTCTTACCAGTCATCTTTTCATGAACGTTGGTTTCCTCTTGTTTCCAAGTGACAGCACGCAGAAAATCCGATCATGAGTCGATTAAATACTTTACATCACTTTGCATTTTATATTTCTGACTTGTAATTTGTATGTGTTCATATACATCAATGTATATATATATATGTATATGGTTTTGTTTTTCTGGTTTTAATATAAATAAATTAAATTTCGAAGGAATAAAATTTATGGGTTAAGGTTTTAACAGAAGGTGACGGTCCATGGTCAACACAAATAGGGAAAAAAGTCAACATTGTAAGTTATGGCTCATTAAACCATGACTTCAATTCGATTTGACCCGATTTTGAATCTGATTTTATCTTTTTTTTGTTTTATATATTTTATTTTAAAATTATATTTGATAAAAGAATAATGTAATTTTGAGGAATTTAAAAAATAATATTTTTCCAAAAGGAAACCTAAAAGAGAGATTAGCGTCCCGGTTTTCCTTGGGACCAAACAACCCTCAATCGACTTGACAGGTCAATCAATAGATCCGAGCAATGAAAGGCACGGAGATGTCATCACCAGCCATCAAATCCACGTCCAATATCCTCACCAAAAACCCATCTAAACCCTTCTTCAGGCCTGCCCAGGATGACACTAAACCTCCTCTTCAAGACCCGGTTACAATTTCCTCTCTCTTTCTCAATCTCTGCTTTGATTTTCTGATTGCATTTCTATGCCAGAATGCTGATTTCTTGTACGGGGGTTTTTTTTTGGTTGTTGCAGATAATGAGATCGGACCCAATTGAAACAGAAGAAGCAGTGCTGCGATTGCCTCCTTTACCTATCCTAAAATCCAAACTCCAATCTTAGCTTGCGTTTTATTTCTTGAAATTTGCTCTGTTTGTCTGTTTTCTTGTCTTCTCTGTTGTAATTTAACTTTTCCTGTTCAAACCAAACAATTGATGGATTTTCCTGATATGGGTTTTTAATGTTTTATATTTCGTCCTGTATCATAACTGATTTTCTTCTCTGCTTGCTACAGAAGTAAGAGTAAATTCATCTGAAATTAATAAAAATACCAATCCATATGCTCTGCATTACATATGAAATGAACCTGCATATGACATGGCATGCGACTCTCTTTTTTGTCAATGGTTTCTACTGATGGTTGGCATTTTGATTGCCAACAAGTCCAAATGGAGAAACCAGACTCTCAGCTTACGAATACCCGACAAATCATCACCAAGTCCAGGAGGCCAGAACACCTGTAGACTGCGGTGGCCATTAGTATTACCAGTAGCAGAAAGCTCTTGAAAGTATGATGCTTTGTATCATGAAGAACTAGCTTCTTATCTACTGTTGTAAATACAACACAATGGCGTCTTCACAAATGGGCTCTAGGCTAATTGAGAATATTGAATTCTATATCAAGTGGGAAGTCTGTGGATGATGGCGGTTGCTTATTGCAGGAACGATCCAAACATTATATGATTCAATCATTTTACTTACGATTCATTATGTTTATTAAACATAACATGGTTAAAATCCAGACAAAATTTACCTGCAGAACTGGTGGGTTGTTTCTAATTCAGATGCCAATATCAGTTTCTATAATATAAAGGGCGATAAAATAAAATAAAAAAACTCCCATCGTTCAAAGGAAAAATTTTCCTTTTATTCATCTATATGAAGTTGAATTATTAAGAGAAAGAAAGATGACAAATTTAGCCACGGCAATGGTTTACATCAGGAAGAATCAGCTTGGGAACTTTTTAACCCCTGTTTTAAGCTTGTAGAAGAGCTATTTCATTGTTCAGGGCTTCAACATAAATACCAACATGAAAACAAGTGACACATAAAACATGGCGCGTAATGCACTTGAAGAGGAAACAGCATTTGCAAGCAATGAAGAAGCATAGGCGCTCTTGGTAGCTTTATGAGAGACCAATGACTTTACCGGTTGCAGTGTCCACATCAATGTCGTAAAAGCAAGGCCTCGTCGGAAGCCCTGGCATTGTGCTCATTGTCCCAACTAAAGGATATATGAAACCAGCTCCTATGCTTGCTCTCACATCTCTTATTGGTAAAGTAAATCCGGTCGGTGCCCCTTTCTCAGCTGCATTGTGTGAAAATGAGTACTGGGTCTTCGCCATGCAGATTGGGAGACCAGAGAACCCCTGCCTGCTGTACATCTCAATCTGCTTCCGAGCCTGTCGAGATAAAAACGAAGATCACGTCAAATATGCGTATTTTTACAAAGAAACTTCGAAAGCCAAAGACCATTGCCTAGAAAATCTCGGTCCTGGTTGTGGTTTCGATCTGAAGTTGCTGAAAATGGAGTTTCAACAACTGCTTTCATCAGCCAACTTTCATAAATGTTTAACTGGAATTACATGCAAGTTCTGGGGAAACATTGGTCGTTCTAATAAAAAAAAATAATGTTTTCTAGCTGCGCATTTTTGCCATGCAAAAGGAACAGATGCGTAGTTTGCATACACATTTCAGAGTAGGTCAGTGCTAAAATACTTGACTAAATTATACACAATTGTGTGATTAAAATCAATGCAACTTGAATACTAAACAGAAGATCGACATGGAAGTTCACGATTCCTTTCGCAAAATTAACATAAACCGATGCCAAGTCAACTAGACAGGTACCAGAGCAGAAACTATCAGACCAAATACTTGAAATAATATGTAAAATATTTTACCTGTTCTGAGTACTCCACACCACTAGCACCGTATGACCTTGCTATTGCCTCTATTTTCTCTTCAATACTGATATCCATAGGGTATAAAAACTTCAATGGCTGTGTCACCTTTTCACAGGCTCTTTGAACTGCAATTCCGAGGTCCACCTGAAGATCATGATATGGTTAGTTCACTACTATACGAAAATTCAAATCCAATGCGCAGAAAGAAATCATTTTTCCGGATTAATAGAATGACGATTGATAAATGTGAAGAACGACTAACCGCTCCCTTTCCACCATGGGCATGATGCGTGCAGACAACAGCATCGAATGCCCCAGCTGCCAATGCAGCGGTTTTAACAGCATTAAGCTCTGCTTCAGAGTCTGTCGAAAACATGTTCACAGCAACTACAACATTCACTCCGTACGCCTTTGTGTTTGAAATATGCCTGGCCAGATTTACACATCCAGCTTCAACCAAAGCCACATTCTCAGTTGTGTAGGCACGGTCAAGAGGCTTCCCAGCAACGACTTCTGGTCCACCGCCATGCATTTTTAGGGCCCTAACTGTTGCAACAATGACAGCACACTGAGGTATTAAACCACTATACCGGCACTTTATATTCATGAACTTCTCAGTTCCAATGTCAGCTCCAAAGCCTGCTTCTGTGACCACAAAACCACCTGGTCCTACAAGTTTCAATGCAATCTTATCAGCAACAATGGAAGAATTTCCATGAGCAATGTTTGCAAAAGGTCCGGCATGGACAAGTACAGGAGTTCCTTCAAGGGTCTGCATTAGAGTAGGATTAATAGCATCCTTCATTAGTACAGTCAAAGCACCTCCAACACCAAGATCATCAGCTGTTATTGGATCACCCGCCTTGCTATTTCCTATTACCATTTTTCCAAGCCTCTCTCTCATGTCAGAAAGAGATGTTGTGAGGGCCAAAACTGCCATTATTTCACTAGCAACGGAAATATCAAATCCTGTTCCTCTTACCATCCCTTTCTCTTCAGGACCTTGACCAACAGTAATCTTCCTCAAGAATCTGTCATTGACATCCATCACTCTCCTCCATGTAATTGAATCTGGGTCAATATCAAGCCTTCCAAATTTCTTGATTTCTGCTGGTGTAAGGTCTTCAGGTTTGGTCTTGGAGATACCAAGCTTATTCAGCCTCCTAAACATAATGTCACTGAAGCTCCTTTTCCCTTCTTTGTTTGGTGGGCATAACCGGTTGAGAAGAGCTTTATCGGATTGTGTAGACTCATGAAAAACCCGAGTATCGATAGCAGCTGCTAAGAGATTATTTGCAGCTGTTATAGCATGAATATCTCCAGTTAGGTGAAGATTGAACTCATCCATTGGGATAACTTGACTGTATCCGCCACCTGCAGCACCTCCTTTGATTCCAAAAGTTGGCCCTTGTGATGGTTGACGAAGGCAAGTGACAACCTAACATCACGATCATAGATTCAACAGAGAATATTCTAACAACGGTATAATTGTTGTCTAGCTCTGCTGAGCTCTCTTTTAATACCAAAACAAAGAAAACTGGCACATCCGTGCCTCTAAACCAGTAGCACCAAAAGTGCAAGAAGCAACAAAGTCATCGTTTGCTCTAGTTTTTGCATTAAAGTTTCTTAATAATCAAGAGACGGTAGTCACTAATTTATCAATAAAGACAATAATCAATCACTTAAATCTTTATTACGATCCACCAGGCAATTCCTCTTGTATCAAGCAAGGAAGAATCCATAATGCTACAAATTATCAGCTAATCATACCAATCTACAGATTTATGGAATCACGCAGAATGATCCGAACCAATGCTACAAGAGATTCCAAAAAAAATTACTAAAAAACAAACAGAACACGGACATTAAAAGACAAAAGAACTAGTAGTAATAAAAGGCCAAAAAGAAAAGAAAAGTTGAACCTTTTTATCAAGAAAAGCACCCAAGGCCTGACAAAGGCCAACAGTAGTGGTAGATTTGCCTTCCCCAAGTGGTGTAGGTGTGATCCCTCCAACAACCACATAATACCCATCTGCTGATCCTTCAACCTCATCAAGAACAGACAGCAATACCTATACGAACCAATCCATAAACCCAAAAATACATTGCATATTTTAAAAAAAAACATGAAAAGTCAAAACAAAAGCAAGCAAATCAAATCCAACAGAAGAAGAAAAAGCAATGACCTTGGCCTTGTATTTGCCATAAAGATCATAATGATTGGGATTAAGATTGAGTTCATTAGCAATCTGAGATATATGAAATGGTTCAACTGAATTAGCAATGTCTATATCTGCTGGTACTGGCGATACCACTTGCAGCTTCCTCACTGTACTTGACGATGAACTCATCTTTCCTTCTTCTTTTTTTCAATTTATCACCTTAAATTATATGGGTTTTGGAAATAATTTCTGGGTTTGGTAAGATTGATTCTGGGTATTTTTGG